>OZ021733.1:10561655-10614155 GCA_963978545.1 Linyphia triangularis
CCCTTAAATTAACTTCAATTTTGTTTGCAGCAGACAAAACTGCGGGGTATTATAATGAATCCACTTGTAGTCATCCAATAGTTCTGAAACTTGGCAGATAGAATCGTTGTCGGTGGCAATGCTTTTTTTTATCAAGTTTTGAGGGTAAAAAGAGACTGTATGTCAATCAATAAGAAAAATCAATCTGAGCTTAAAATCACCTAAATAAGTTGCAATTGCACATAAGATGATGCACGGGGAAATTTCGCTCTTTTGCCCTACTCGTAAACAGATTAGACATATTAAATGCATATTTGGTAAAGTTAAAATAATTATTTTTCCATATACCTTTATCACCAAATAAGCTTATATAAAACAAAAACATAACTAGAGAAACTCCTCATAACTTAGTTATTTTAACTTTTTTTAGGAGTAGAAAAAGGAGCGCAAAATGTTCCGTGCGGCATCCAGAGATTTCTCATATAAAGGATTTATATTAAAAACTGTTTTTATCAATGAATTTTTTTACATACCTGAACGTTACAACTAGTCTCTCTTCTGGTATCACTTGCTGCCGAAGACCAGACCTTTTCTTTATCAAGCGTGGGGCAATTTTCTGGAGTATGTAATCGAATCATTGCTAGATGCCAGTTATTTCGAAACAGTCATGTGTGGTTGAAACAGCTGTATTATTTTCGCTCGTATCGTATCCGACGCTAATTAATCACACAAAATTAATTCCTCAGCTAGTTCGCTGGAGGACGTCTTGTTAGGAATAGAAGGAAAATACCGGCTTCACTCTCTTCGTAGCCAGACCAACTCTCAATGTTCTATTCCTCATTCGGTCTGCCGCAAGTCTTTCACCGCTCGCCGCTCGTATCGTACCCGAGGCCTAATGCTTGCCAAACCATACAGCCTTTTGTTCGACAAACGGGATGGACAGGAATACTGTATCACCCCTTTCCCTTTTCATTCTTCTCCCGTCACACAAGAAAAAATCACGCTAGGAAACTCAGCTCAGCAACCCTGTAGAGAACAAAAGGCTATAAGGTTTGGCGAGAATTATGTCTCCACTCCGCTAAAATGGATTAATTACCTATGAGCTCAGGGAAGATAGTGATATCAAGTTAAGTTGGAGTTTAGTATAGAGGACATTGAAATCAAAATAGATTTGAGATAAAAATGGCGACAGTTCCCGTTATAGTGTACTTTGGTAATCGGCAAGGCTGGACTGAACCTGCAACCTTTCGATCATGAGGTTAACACTTAACCTCACAGGCTACCGAAGCCTCAAAGTACTTGTTTCAAGTTTGCATTAGACAAGCATATTATTTGAAATTAAATTGATCTCCATACTTAGCTGGGGTTTAGAGCCACGTACCTTCTGATCACTAACTTGTCATCTTAATGATTATAACACCAAAGATCTTGTAAGTAATCCTCACAATGATGACAAATGACAGACGAATTACATTTTACAGAAATTCATCGGTCGAACAAGAACATATTTTTTGAATTTGTCGTTACAAATTTTGGAACTTAAGTTAAACCTGAAGGAGCAGATTTTATTTTTGAATGCAAATTTTCTTTGGTCGAGGGTTTTGTTGAAAGGTTCCCTATTTCAACGCCGACCAGACGGTATAGTGGTTAGCGTGCTTGCTTCTAGACCGCAAGGTTGCTGGTTCGAGTACCGTGTATGGCAATGGGTGTTTGTAAATGAATGTTGGCTTGTCTAATGATGAATGTTTCGGCGCATTATAGCCCTCGTGTTACTGACGGCGCCAGATAATCTGAAAACAACCAACCAACCCTATTTAAAGT
The DNA here is from genome assembly GCA_963978545.1 of Linyphia triangularis. NCBI lineage: Eukaryota > Metazoa > Arthropoda > Arachnida > Araneae > Linyphiidae > Linyphia > Linyphia triangularis. The sequence goes on from OZ021733.1 coordinate 10,563,456, forward strand.
ATATGAACCAGAAACAATATGCTGCAAACCTATAGCATCAAGTCTCGATTTAGCATCAAATTGATTTGAAAGTAATAACGAGAATAAATATTTCCTAAAACTTTGAGACATCACATACCCTGTCTATAATATTGCATCAAGGTTTGTAATGTCACTCTCAACATAAAGAGACGCAATTGAAGCTAGCGTAGGGATAGCTTACTTCTCTTTGAGTTGAGAGTGACTATATGATTATTCCTTCTAAAGTTACCTTCGATCGTGTCTTACTCATAAAATTCAGCTAGTGCTACAAAAAAAAAAAAAAAAAAAAAAAAATCAGCATCTTAAGAACGACTTTTGCTATGAATTTGAAAAATCTTTATTACTCTTTTGAGAAATAGTACCGTAAAATGGGGTGAATCGGAACACTTTTCAACTTTCAAAGTAATAATCGGTTGTAATAAGATCGTTAAGGAACATATTTTTGACATAGAAATTTGGGTCTTACCTTCTTCTTTGAGAATCAACCCAAAAAATTTTGTAAAAACTAGGACTTTAATTTATTTTGAATTTTTTCATGGTGTTCCGATTCACACCGCAGAAAGGGGTGAATCGGAACACTCGTTACAAATTATGTCTGATCTTATTTAAATTTTTACAGGGTGGCAAAAAACAAAAAATAATGCATTGTGGTGAATAGGAACACAAAATTATCATAAAAAAATCATTTAATATGCCGGATAAAATTTGTGTTTGTCAATTATTGTCAAAACAAATCATATGTTTGAAAGCGTATCAACTCTTATATAACTCTCCTATAACTCACCCAAATAGTCGTTAAAATTAAAAATACTTTTTAATCTACTTTTATGCCGACCAAACGGTATAGTGGTTAGCGTGCTGGCTTCTAGACCGCGAGGTTGCGGGTTCGAGTCCCGTGTTGGCATGGGTGTTTGTAAATGTATGTTGGCTTGTCTAATGACGAATGTTTCGGCGCATTATAGCCCTCGTGTTGCTGACGGCGCCAGATAATCTGAATACAACCAACCAATAATCTACTTTTATGTTTGCGTGTCGTATGACTGCAAATTCTTTAAAATATCTTGAGAAAGGAGAAAAGCATCCTTATTTGTTTCAGAAAATCTCTTCGTTCATAAGCGCTTTTTGTAAAACACACTTATATAGCAATAATCTTGTGGGTGTAAAACTTTTCTCACATAGAGTCTTCATACATTTTTCCATATAACTTACAAATAACGAAGTCATTTAGAGAAAAAACCACTGCAACAATTGGGTTTTCTGCCATGCGGAAACTAGGCTCCTCTTCTGACATTAATTCAAGTCTGAAATCTTGATTACTGTCTTGAAGGGAGTAATTAGACTCTTCTTCAGTCGTTGAATCTTGTGTGGAACATAATCTTGCCAAAAACAGCTTTTTAATATCATTTTTCAAGTGTTCCGATTCACCCCGCAAATCTCAAAATCGAGACGAGGCAAAACATAAAAATTCGTAAAATAAAAAGTTTTTAAAACCAAGTTAAATTAAGTATGGCATACTGTTGTGTATGTTTATACTTATCTAAAAATATATTAGTTAAGTCTATAACTGGTACATGTTATTTATTACGGGATAAGTTTTGGAGAGGTTAAAACTCATTTGATTATATGCACGCTGTTTCGGAATTTTTTTAAAAAAAAAAGGACAGTGTTGAAAACTTTATAACACATGTTCCAAGATTAAAAACATGTTAACCAAATGAAAAATATATATACAACTAGTAAAACTGCTTTATTTGTGTAAAATAATAATTTCTTTGTAATTTCATGAAGTTTCGTTCCGATTCACCCCGCTGTTCCTATTCACCCCATTTTACGGTATATCGAGTTGTGATGCTCAAGCGGCTAAAACGGCAAGCTGATATTTGGAAATTCAATTCCACGTTCAAAACAAAGCGTTTAACGCATTAATGTTTTCAATTTAATTAAAAAATAAGTATATGTTTTATTCCAAATTTAATTAAATGTATACACAATTACAATAAGTACCAAGTTTACTTGAAAATGACATTTCTTATTTTAAAGTATCCTGTTTCAACAGTGTGTACATTTTCAAAGCATTTTTTTTTCTGTTGTGTCTTATTTATGAGTGTTACTTGGTCGTTTTATCACCGGAAATCTTTATCGTATGAATACCATACATAATGTACGAACTTTTCCCTAGTGGTTATCACTCTCATTGATTTATTAAGCGTTGGGACTTTCTTGCAGATTCATAGGCAGTTATGGAATTTCACTATGCTTCTGATATTCGTAGATAAATATAATATTATAGAATACTTTTTTGAATTCCAATATGAAGTTGTGAGAAAAGAAAGCATTCGAGACATTGACGTTGAACCAGGATATTTTCGATATCCGTACGAATAACGGAAATGGAAGAGCTGTGATCTAAAGAAAATAAGCCGACCTTTCTTTTACTGCAGATTTACCGCGAGGCTCATACCAAATATTTGTTATTGGTGCCCCAAGAATTGTTTTTTACGGTACGAAACGTCAACACTGGATATTAATGCCTTCCGATGTCGCTTTGGTTCATATTTATTTCAGAATTGTTTCCGTATGAAAAGTGTTTTCTTTACCTAAGGTAATAAGTTTCGTAGTAAAAGAGATTTTTACGAATGCTTATTGCAAATTATAAATTAAAATATGATAGTTGGCTAGAGTCATTGCATGTTGGCTTTTAGGATGGTTGAAACAGAATTTTCTTGAATGTGATATATTTTCTATTTTGGATAAAAAGTTTCAAATGTTTCAAGTTAAAAGTTGATATTTTCAGAATCATACGTTGTCTGTTGTAATCAACAGACATTGGCAAGTTTGCAGACAAGTTAAGTTCGAAGTTACATTTCCTAAACCTTGGGGAAAGTTTATAAGTATTATGAATAATCAGAAAAAAATGCACTACAGATCAAAAGGCATCTAGAAGTCAACTTAAAAATAGTGACCAGATTTCAGGTATTGACTTTATGAAACTGGTTGGTTGTTTTCAGATTATCTGGCGCCGTCAGCAACACGAGGGCTACAATGCGTCGAAACATTCGTCATTTGACAAGCCAACATACATTTACAAACACACCTGCCTTACACGGGACTCGAATCCGCAACCTCCTGGTCTAGAAGCTAGTATGCTAACCACTATACCGTTTGGTCGGCCTTTATGAAACTGGAAAGCAGAAAGTATTTTTTCTTTTACGAAGTTTCGGAAAGTTGTAGCTTTAGTATTTAATCGATCAGCATGCGAAAGTTGAAGTTGAGAACTTACGCAAGTTGAGGTGAGTATTTTACAGTGGTAGAAAGTACTTTAGAGTGAGTATTTATAATTGAAAATATGAACACTTAAGAAAGTTACAGTGAAAATGAACAGTTAAGAAAAACACGAGAAGTTTTGAAATGTTGATGTAGAGTTTTAAAATTTAAATATATTTTCATAAGGGAAGCAGAAAGAAGAAGCAGAAATATTTTCTAGGGAAGGGAGAAAACACTATTTTTACAGTAGGATTATCAATGATTAGAATGATTTGCTAGCAAATGTTGTAAATTCAGTGAGCGTAAAGAGTTTTAAGAAACAGTTAGATATGCACTGGGGGATCATCAATGGGCAATAACTGGATTACACTGGCTAGGTAAGTAACCTATATTTTGTACTTTGTATATATTTAATTTAGGTTATTTTGTTACTATATTTGGTTACTTATGTATTGTTTGCGTACTGTTGTTTTTTATAAAATTTGTCAGCTTACATTATGTATTGCATTTTTCCTGTATGATTGTCAAATCATGTGTCATCTTTGTATATTGTATTGTATTATGTATATTGTATTTTATTATGTATATTGTATTGTATTATGTATATTGTATTATATTATGTATATTGTATTGTATTATGTATATTGTATTGTATAACCCTGTAACTATTGTATATTGTGTGTACAATCCTGTAACTATTCTATATTGTATGTATGATCCTGTAACTATTGTATGCAAATTATTTTCTATTTCTATATACGTGTATATATATATTTACTCGACCAACCCTGTTGGGCCTTGAGCCTGTTGATGGTCTTAAAATTTGTATTTGTATTTGTATAAGAAAGAACGGAGTATTGAAAAATATGTTTTGTGATGGTTATGTTTTTAAAAAATCGTGTATTTTGGAACGATGCCTGAGTTTCAGCCTGGATGGCCCAATCTTCTCAGAACCCCAGTTTTTGACTTTGGCTAATACGGCTGTTCTGCCAGAGTATTTTTTAAATATATTTTAAATTATTCAAACGAATATATATGTGCAGCTAATTATAAAGTGGCCTTATTTACTCCATTTGTCTAATTTGGACATTTAGTTTTTACTTGTTTTTGAATGCAGTTTCATACAACTTGGTTAAAATAACAAATTATTTTGAACTTGGAATTTTTTTTTTTTGAAATATTTATGATGGGAAGTTTTCAACCAGAAAACGAATACAGAATTAATTAAAACTTCACACAATTTGGCCTGACCTAATTCGGCTGTCCAACTTCATAAAAATATACAGTATAGAAAAAAAGATAAAAATTATTCATATTAAATATTTCTAAAGGAAAAATAATTTTAATTATAAAGCTACAACATACGATACAAAAACTTTTTACTATTATTTTTTTAGAAAACTAATTTGGAAACTAACTTTACTTTTTAGTTGCGTTACTTTTCTTAAGAAAGTGCAACACTTACTTACAAGTCAATTCACTGAAACATTCTTCAGGTATTTATTAGAAAACTGGTACTTTTTCATGTTAATGTAAATTGCTCTCATTCCTCTCTTGTTGTATATGTTACCGGCAAAGTGTGAATTGCTGTTATAGTGCAGAATGCTTAAGCATTGTATAGAATGTCTGTTGCTATTAGGCTAAGTATGAAATATGAGAATTATTAATATGCTTTTCCTAGGCAATGTATGTAATACCTAGGTATTCTATGTGTGATGAAGCTATGTGTCATCACACTAGAAATTCATGGAGGAAGACTCCGAAAGTTTACGACTTTTCCTCCTCCCCTTCCCTTTCTTGTGTCAGTTCAGAGCTGCGACGAGTAGACTCGGTGTCTGACTGTCAAACAAAAATCAGTTCTCCTCATTGCTTTTTAAAAAGTCGTAAACTTTCGGAGTCTTCCTCCATGAACTTCTAGTGTGATGACACATAGCTTCATCACACTATGGAATGAAAAATTCTATTTAGACAATGTAGGAAAACATTACTTTTATTCATAGCGTTTGCGATATTGAGCTTAAAACTATGTACCAATAAAAATCAGAACTTTATTGTGGTGGCCGATTGGTCACTATTCGGCCTTCATTTAATTGGCCCTCATTTAATTCGGACCTCATTTAATTGGCTACTTCCACCGAAGGCAGTTTGCCATCTTTTTCCTTATCAGTATCGTTATCTGGCCAAGCTCAAAATTATTTGACCTAGTGTGTGTGTTGTCCTTTCGAACAGAACAGATGAAATTATAAATGAACAAATGGCACTGAGAAATATATTTTCACTCAAAATTTAAATTTATTTAAAATTCCCTAACTATAAGAAAATTACGTTTTTCTTTCCAAATAATCTTATTGGGTTGCAATAAAAATATGTTCAACTTTTTTATAAATTTTCTATATATAAAATAAATTCTGAAGAGTAAAGTTTCCCAAGTAGCGGGACACTACTTTTTCACATTGGCCTTATTAGAAATAATTTTTGTAAAATTCTATTTAATAATACATGTATTTTCTTCACTAAAATTCCTTTTTGGTCTATAAAATCTGTTTTGGAAAGAACGTGTGCTACTCGTCTCATGAAAAAAACTATGCATCGAGAATGAAGTATATCAATATAGCTTAAGATCAAAAAAGTAGATCTCAATGTTTAGAAGTTTGGGAACCAGTGCTATAAAGAGCTTTTCTAGTGTATCATAAAAAGGACTTAATGTATTTCTGTATCGTTAACGGTTCTGTATTTTACGTAAAGAACCTATTAAAACTGAAAATTCAAATTTATGACAATATAGACAATGTGCTTCATGTAACCATTTGAAACGTCCATCACATGGTCTGGGGTACAGAGAATTCACTAAACAGGCGACAGGTTCCGGGATCGAATCTCATTTGGGTTCGTCATTTTGTAAGCTCTATTTGAAAAGCGTAGTAGATATGACAGGAAGTGTGAAAAAATAAATGGCGGTGATTGTCTGGCTGTCTAGAGGGAGTTTCCTGGGTATTCTCCTATTCGAAACGAAAATACGTGTCAGTTTCGTTTGAAATATTTCTCAGCAGGTGTTTTCTAATATTTTAGTTTCAAAGATCCTTCGGCACAGCATAGCCTTAGTATAGCTATTGTGACAGATAATGTCTAGAACAAAGATTTTAATTGGAAAAATAATGCTTGTAAGATCATAAAAGTATGCAAATTATAAAATATACAAAGCATATTTTTAAGGACGTTAAAATTGATAAAGTTTTCTGATATATACGGGCATCTGAAAAGTCTGATGTATGTGGGATAAAAGGTCTGAATATGTTGAGCGTTCATAATTATAACCCACCAAGTAAAAATGAAGTTGAACATCATTAAAAAGTATTTCGAGGAACAAAATATTTATTTTTAAAAGAATCTAGCAAAAAATAATAGGTTTATATATAAAGGAATTTCAGCATGTTTTTAATGATTCCATTCATTTGTATTGATTTCTAAACTTAATATAGGTTTTCTGTAATTAAAATCATAATTATAATATTTATTTTTAGCCAAGAGGTTCGCGAAAGAAGTATTTGGAATTTAAATAATTATATTTAGAAAATAATTTAAAGGGCACATATTTAAAACCACAAAAATTAAAAATAAGAATCCTAACGTTCAAATTATAATGGAAAAATTTCAATTAAATATTCTGAATGTATTATTTATGACATTTGAAGGGGATGAGGGTGTTTTAAGATTTTATATTTTTTATAAACTCTTTTAAAAATATATAAAAAAGGTAATTTTTTATCACTTCAAGCGAGATACTAAAGTCAAAGCATAATCAAAAACAGATAGCTGCTATTATTCATACTTATTGATAAATAGAAGCAGTGCTTAACCCTTAATTTCATGAATTTTTATTTTTAATAAATCAAATTTGAAATCAACCGGGTAATGGCGGGGTCATCGTGAAACCGCTCTTTCCCTCTTTAGTTGGCCGACCAAACGGTATAGTGGTTAGCGTGCTAGCTTCTAGACCACGAGGTTGCGGGTTCGAGTCCCGTGTTGGCATGGGTGTTTGTAAATGTATGTTGGCTTGTCTAATGACGAATGTTTCGGTGCATTATAGCCCTCGTGTTGCTGACGGTGCCAGATAATCTGAAAGCAACCAACCAACCCTCTTTAGTTGCTCGGGCCAGATCATAGCAATAGTTTTCGTAAATGACGTCACACTTTCGACTCCACCAGGCTTGATTTGATTTTTCCCTCAAAGACTTTTAGCCAACAGAAATGCATTGCATTATTTCTAAAAAAACTCTTGCACATAATATGAAAAATATTAGCAGCTTTATCCACCACTGTAATTTGGATTATTACAGTGGTGGGTAAAACTACTAATAATTTTTGTATTTTGTGCAAGAGTTTTTTTTAGAAATTTAATGATTGATGATTATAAAGGAAATTATACTTATGTTAAAGTAGATTCGATCAAAAAGGAATTGGATTACAGGATTTTGGCTTTTACAAAAAAAAATTAAGTTTAAGATTTCCATGCATGAAATATCCTTATCTTTTTTCCCACAGTTAAATTTCATAAATCTGCTTTGAAATTTCGTTTCGTAACAAGTTCTACAAATTGTTACAATGATTATCTTAGAAAATTTTTGAGGAGATTTTTAAAAATTGATTTGGACAAGGTAAAAATGTTTGAAAATCATTTCTTGATTAAAAATAATAAGGATATTTTGGATTTTATTAATAATAACAAAATTGAGTTTGTTCATACATTTGATTTCGAAAATTTATTCACCAGTATATCATATGATGATTTAATTAATATTTGCTCTGATATTTATAATAATTTTCTTAAAGACCCTAATTTAAATAAGGTAGAATTGCTAGAGTTTTGCAAATTTAATAGTTTTGAAAATTATTTATTTAATGGAAACAATTTTTATAGAAAAACTAAAGGAATTCCTAAGGGGAAATAGCTTTTCTAGCGGCTTTGCCGACTATTATTTACAAATGTTCGAAAAGAGATTCCTAGAATATAATAATATTGAAGCTTTTAGATATATTGATGACTTAACTATTTTTAATTTCAATGGTTTGGACAAAATTATAGAGATTTGCCTGAAAGATTTGATTTAAAAAAAAAAAGATAATAATAATAATAATTACTAGAGTAATCAGTATCTCAATTTAAATTTAAAGATAATTGATGATTCAGTAAATATTGGGGTTTATGACAAAATACATGATTTTAATTTTGAAGTTATTTGTCTCTCGAATTTTAATAGCAATTTAAATTTCAAGATTTTTAGAAATATTTATTATACACAACTAAATAAAATTTAGAGTATTTGCAACCCCCAAAAAACACTTTTGAAGAGTAGAAGAACCACCAACCTCAAAAACACAAAAAACTTTCTTGCAATAAAAAAATCATAAACATGATGAAAATTTTCAGCCACAAACACAGTGATATAAAAAATGGCCAACCTCTGATTACAACTCTTGGTTGTGACTCGCTTAAGAATGTATGCTTACTTAGTTTATTTTTAAAATTTAAGTTCCGCTCCCATAAAAATTTACGCTGCTTGAGTTTGGCGCCCATCATAGGAATATTAACAATGCTTGCGTTTAAACTAATTTATGTCTGTTTGCACGAATATTCGAGTTTACGATTTCATTTGGATGGGTAGTAAATACAAAGTGGTGTAAATCTTCATGTTCATGCAATTTTCAAAATAGTATAGAGAAACTGTGCTCAAACGCTTGCATTTGAATCGTTATTAAGAATTTTTTAAGTAGGAAACTGAAGTGCCTGTGGTAAGCTTTTGTTTGGTTGATACATACATTTTGGAAAGTTTTTATTGTGTGTGTGTGGGGGGGGGGGGGTTAAAGGTTAGTAATTAAGACGGGCGCCAACCTCAAGCAGCGTAAATTTTTATGGGAGCGGAACTTAAATTTTAAAAATAAACTAAGTAAGCATACATTCTTAAGCGAGTCACAACCAAGAGTTGTAATCAGAGGTTGGCCATTTTTTATATTACTGTGTTTGTGGCTGAAAATTTTCATCATGTTTATGATTTTTTTATTGCAAGAAAGTTTTTTGTGTTTTTGAGGTTGGTGGTTCTTCTACTCTTCAAAAGTGTTTTTTGGGGGATATCATAACTTTTTTTTAAACACTGGCAACTTCTCTTTTTTGAATTTGTCCGTTTCATCGTTTTTCTATTTATCACCTATGGTACACCTGGTACCAGGGATATTCATAATTCTTCAAACTGAGTTCGACGATACCTTATATGCAATAATTATCCATAAAATTGATAAACCGGAAGTGGTACCAATAGCATACCTGGTTCTTTAAACATTCATAATTCATCAAAACAAAAGTCCAACATGCCATATTTATCTTGGAAATTGATAAACCGAAAGTGGTACTACCTATGCTATACCTGGTACCTTAAACATTCATAATTTGTCAAGACAAGCCTAACGACACCCAACATGCCATATTTATCTTCAAAATTGATAAACCAGAAGTAGTACCACCTATGGTACACCTGGTACCATGAATATTCATAATTTTTCAAGTTAAGTTCAATGATATCTTACATGCCAAAATCTACTTGAAAATTGACAAATTGTTTGAATGCTTACGGCAGTAACCATCAAAATCGATCACGAAATTGTGTACGGCAACTCAACTCCCAAAACTTAAAGAAATACGTTGCCATCGACAAAGAGCCTGTCTGCCAAGTTTCAGCTCGATTGGTTAGTTTGTACGCACAACGACCTATTTTAGTACATAAATAACGACTAATCAGTCCGGGACCCACAGCTTAACTTGGATTCCGAATCACAACGAACATCCACACCTAACCCAGGAATCAAATCTGGCACCTTTAACATACATCCCACTGAAAATTTATTCTAATAAATTGTTACAAATAAATATTACAAGTTTTTTACAGCCTAAATATTGCTGTATAAATTATTTTTATTATACCAAGCATTATTTTGGTTCACATAATAAACCATCGATATTTGACAAAATTTAAAATATTTTCTTAACAACAATTTTAAAATTCACTATGAAATTATAGTTTTGATGATACGATTCTACGATTTCATTTTACAACGGAAAGTAAGCAAAATCAACACATTTTTAAAAACGAATGACATTTTTGCAAATTCCATTAGCCAATTGCAATGCCTGGTTTATTTACTGTAATGAATTGACTGTGACGTCAGCTCGCATAACCTCCACATTTATACTTTGTATTCAGCCCATAGTATCTTGCAATAAAATGAGATTGTTTTCATTTTTCAATGAAGATTTCCCGAAATTAAAATGTTTTTGAAAGTTAACTCTCTTTAAATTGTCATACAGTTCAAATAACACATGCAACTTGAAGAATGAATATTTCCCTTTAATTCTGTCTCTTCAAAAATTAAATTATTTCAATTTTAAAGATGTTATAATTCGTTCTGCCTATACTTTAACTTACGTTCATTCTCACTTAAGCCTAACATGTCGGAAAAACTAACTTCGAAATGATAGCAAACCTGTTTGGCAACTTTTGGCATATATATCTGAACCTCAATTACAAGCTGATCGCCTTTATCTGTCGCCAAATTATGAAATGAAAAAAGTGGTTTTAAATTAATTAAAAATAGAAAGAATTATTTAATGAAGTTCAAACCAGCGTAGGATTTTGAAACATTCCCCATCCTATAATTCAATCCGTTTGAAGATCTATAGCTTAGTTAGGGCTGGACGTTTGTCTAAATTTTTACATCAAAATCGGGCTAGAACTCGTTTTTTTATTTCGTTTTTGAAATTTCAATATTTTTTTCTTCGTTTTCTTTTATCCTAGGTACTCAATTTTTTTTTCTTTGAAAGATATCCCCAAGACGAATCTATGGTATTTTTTGTATAATTATGTGAAGTTTCGTAAGCTCGCTAGAAAATTGTCAATTTCAGCTTTTTCGCTGGAAGTTGTGCAGAGAATAGATACTTACTGTCGTTTCTGCCTTTTTAAGGTTGGCGGCGAAACGACCGTTTCGTCTGATAATGCTACGAACTTCAATTTGGCTTTTGGGATTTTTAGGGACAATATGAGGAAAAATGGATTTATTAAATATTTGTGATTTTTCGTCTTTTTGAAATTTTTTCTTTGGTTTCTGATTCCTTTTTTCGGGCGATATTGAAATCCAGCTAAACAACCCTAACTGGTCAAAATATTTTATTAATTTTTTTTTCATTTTTTCGTGAAACATAGATGGCAGTGCAGGTTTTTATGTTTTATGCGGGACAATTTTGGGAATTATGTTTTTCAATACTTTAACTCTTGGTGCTGGACTGGGTTCATTTAGAATCAACTTGGGCATTAAACTTAGGAAGACAGCGATTTTGTTAAATTTGGTTTACAAGGTACGTTTCATCTTAGTTTTTGTGAATATTTTTAACTTCTTGTATATCCGACTGAATGCGCAGGGGCTTGAATGGTGATTGATTTATTATATCAATCGCATTTAAGAAACGCATCCATTAAAGTCCCAAATGGATTCAAGCCCCCTAACGAAGAAACTCAGCCTGGATTTCAAATTTCAAATAATTTTAAGATTCATGTTTAAATATCTGTTTTTGTCTGTTAAGGTCTAACTTTGTGCTCTTAATTTTTATATTTGTAAGATTGCTCATACAATAATATTTTGTAGACCCAATAAATAATTTTTATCAATTAGCAGTTTGATTGTGTAGATTTTTATGAATTAGCAATTTGATTAGCAGGTAATTGGATTGTGTGAGAAATAAAACAAAGTATTCAAGCCAAGTAAGTGAGACAAAATATTTGACGTGTTGCATCCACAAAAGTTTGTAACTGCACTACCTATTTTTTTTATTAAGATTTCTCTTATGTAAGGTAAAATAAATGTTATAATACATAGTAAACTTTTGGAACAAAAGTGAAACATTAACTTTTTAAATTTTTTCATACTTGTAAAAATTATGTGTGAATTTTAGATTTATAATATATGTCCAATTCGTCCCTCGCATAAGGGATAGGATATTTTTCTTATTATTTTAATTTACCTATAAAAATAATATATTATTAATTATCATCATATTTATATTTTTTAAGTGAGTTAAAATGTGTGAATATGTTATTTTCTACCTTTACAGCATTGAAACATTCAGAATAATTTTTATCTGAAATTGAAAACTGCTTCAATTAGCTTAATTCAAAGATTCTATTTCATTCATTCGGCAGGACCTTTCCTTCAGAACTATTGCAATGTTGTAATTTTTATTCAAAATCTTCTAATAGCAATCCATGTAATATATCGTCAGTTAAATGTGTAAACCTGCTAAGTCTATGATACGTTTAATAGGCTTGGCAGATTTTCACATTTGTAGATAAATATAGGTTTGATTTTGTACAAGAAATACATAGGTAGAAGTACTAGGTGAAAAATAAGCCGAAAGAAGAGATTTTAAATGAAGCAAGAAATTAGTTTTAACTAGGGGTGTGGAAATCGCAAAGTTTTTAATTATTGTATTATAATGACATGGATTAATGTTATTTACCATTAATGTATTTTCCTCATTCATTTAAAAAAAAAATGGCCGACTTGGCGATATTGTTGACGATAATTCTCATATGGGACTTTAAAAAAAATACCACAGGCCAAAAAAATGGAGATTTTTGAGAAATACTTTTCGATGATTCTTACATTATCCTTTTTTGCAAGTGAAACAGAGGAGGGGTGAAAAACGGTCGTTGATGAGCGATGCTCAAGTGAAAAGAACGCTGTGTTGAAGATATTCGTTTTTCAACTTTTTACGCCTTTATAGCATTTTTACGGGAATTTCGGATGTTCGGAAGTTTAGAACACCTTATGAGGCATTTCCAAAGCAGTTTTGATCAAAATCGTTAGAGCCGTTTCTTAGCAATAACTGAAAAACACGATTTCTTTCAATGCATATCAATGTTTCAACTTAGGCGCATGCGCAATGTTGACAAAAACCTGAATGGTAGATTCCATGACCACTACTAACACATACACCAAATTTGAACATTGTAGTTCAATTCGTTCGAGAGTCATGCTGACCACGTGCACACAGACACATAGATTTACATTTTTTCTAGACCACATTTTTGAAGTCAGGATGTTCCAAAACGTGGATAAATGTCAAAATATCGATTTTGTATACCAAAAATAATACTTTCATTACCTTATGTAAACATAAGGGATAATGAAAGTAAAAATAACCTCGTGTGGAGCATCTGTAGGGTGTCTCAAAAAGTTTGTTATTTATTGAATAAAGTATTTATTTATTTAAGGAAGTATCCAGAACTTTGATTTGAGGGAGAGGTTCTACAATAAGTTTAAAGGTCATTTACCTATGCAATAAAAATTACATAATTATTATTTTTAATTTTCTCCCCTACATTTTAGGCATTTATACTTATTTATGATATGTGAGAACACAATTTGAGGGAGGGGTTCTACAATAAGTTTAAAGGTGATTTACCTTTGCAATAAAAATTACACAATTATTATTTTTAATTTTCTCCCCTACATTTTAGGTATTTATACTTATTTATGATATGTGAGAACACAATTTGAGGGAGGGGTTCTACAATAAGTTTAAAGGTGATTTACCTTTGCAATAAAAATTACACAATTATTATTTTTAATTTTCTCCCCTACATTTTAGGTATTTATACTTATTTATGATGTGTGAGAAGACAATTTGAGGGAGGGGTTCTACAATAAGTTTCAAGGTGATTTACCTTTGCAATAAAAATTACACAATTATTATTTTTAATTTTCTCCCCTACATGTTAGGCATTTATACTTATTTATGATATGTGAGAACACAATTTGAGGGAGGGGTTCTACAATAAGTTTAAAGGTGATTTACCTTTGCAATAAATATTAAACAATTATTATTTTTAATTTTCTCCCCTACATTTTAGGCATATATACTTATTTATGATATGTGAGAACACAATTTGAGGGAGGGGTTCTACAATAAGTTTAAAGGTGATTTACCTTTGCAATAAAAATTACACAATTATTATTTTTAATTTTCTCCCCTACATTTTAGGCATTTATACTTATTTATGATTTGTGAGAACACAATTTGAGGGAGGGGTTCTACAATAAGTTTAAAGGTGATTTACCTTTGCAATAAAAATTACACAATTATTATTTTTAATTTTCTCCCCTACATTTTATGCATTTATACTTATTTATGATATGTGAGAAGACAATTTGAGGGAGGGGTTCTACATAAAGTTTAAAGGTCATTTGCATTTGAAATAAAAATTACATACTTATTATATTTAATTTTCTCCCCTACATTTAAGGCATCCATACTTATTTATGATACGTGAGAACACAATTAAAAGATATTTTAATGAATTATATTCAGCTTTGATTTTAATACATTTTCATTTGTGAAACGAATTCAAATAATTTCTTCTTGTAAAGAATTACCTACCAAGTAACTGATAGTGTATTAAGATAGACATATACGTTGGGAATCGCAAAAATTGACCTAAACAGGAATTTTTGTTTTTCATTCTACAATGTTCTCCAATTCTTTATCCTTTAAAATGATACCAATAACTTTCTTATAGTTAAAATACTTTTTTAATTACATGCAATTTCGTAAAAGTCGACGTTTAAAACATATTGGTTGGTTGTATTCAGATTATCTGGCGCCGTCAGCAACACGAGGGCTATAATGCGCCGAAACATTCGTCATTAGACAAGCCAACATACATTTACAAACACCCATGCCTAACACGGGACTCGAACCCGCAACCTCGCGGTCCAGAAGCTAGCACGCTAACCACTATACCGTTTGGTCGGCTTAAAACATATTGGAAAAAAGAAAATGTCGAAAACTTTGAACTCAATTTCTGGAGAACTGCTTTTCATTGTTGAGTGAATGTACTCCAAAGGTGATATCTTAAGAGTTAATTAACTGATTTTTAAAATTTAAACTGTATAATTTAGATAACATTTCAGAGCACGAGTCCTAGCTGTTTACAAAAATTTTGGTAAAAAATAGTTTTTTTATGTATTTTAGAATATTTTTATTTTTGGAATTTTTTTATTTTTTTAGTACTTTTCACGTTAAATGTTAAAATTTAAAAAATATTTAAGTTATGCATTATATTTTGCTTGGACCGTGTATCAATACCTTGTCTTTAATTTCAAGTAAGAAATTTGTTTCAAAATTAATTAGGTATTATTTTATCATCGTTGCAATTAGGCCTTAATTAGTGAATTAAAATTCAATTAATTAAATAAATATTTTTTTTTTTTTTACTTTTTGTTACTGCAAATACATTACATTTTTTGCTCTTGTAATTCTCGCAAAAATTTGACACGCTGACATAAGAACTAAACAAAAAAAATTGTCCAACCTATATGCAAACCTTAAAAGAACAATTTCTAGGCAGGGTCACTAGATTTTCACTCCCCCTACCCCCTTCTTTCCATCTTAAGTCCCTTTTGCTGTTATTACTGATTTTAAAGTATTTTGTTTAAATAAATCTATAATTTTTTGGAAAGAAAAATCTAAACTTTCTTCTTCCTCACATGGAAAAGTTACCTTTATACATATAGTTAGGTTTAAAGTATTTTTCAACAGAAAACCAATCCTCTCTATCTCAAAAAATGCATTAAATCCGGCCTGTCAGATATGAAATCGGGTCTAGGCTTTGAAAAACTCCTCTTAAAAAAGTCTCATCTGCCTCTCCTTCTAAAAAACTTGTACATTACAGATTACAATAATTTTTCCTCTTAAATTTTATGATTCCACAAAGAAAGTTCAGCTCCTCTCGTTGAACAATGTTTAGTTTTTATGGTAAAATAGTTTGGTTTTAAAGTTATTTTTCGTAAAAAAATATATTCTTTTCCTAAAATAGGCTTACATTTCCTTTTACTCAATCCATCCTTAACTATTAGAGATAGGGTATGTGTTTAATTTGCAGAAATGCCTAATAAATATTGGCCGACCAAACGGTATAGTGGTTAGCGTGCTAGCTTCTGGACCGCGAGGTTGCGGGTTCGAGTCTCGTGTTGGCATGGGTGTTTGTAAATGTATGTTGGCTTGTCTGATGACGAATGTTTCGGCGCATTATAGCCCTCGTGTTGCTGACGGTGCCAGATAATCTGAATACAACCAACCAACCTAATGAATATTGAAAGAACAAACATTGGTTTTATTTATGTTATTTATTAGGACGTATTATATAGAACAAACATTGATTGCAAATTTTTTTTTGTTATTTATTTTAAAAGCTACAGATTATAGTTTTGACACAGCCCAAATAGGAAAAAAATAGCAATAATAAAAATATTCTTGATAATAATTCGTATTAGTTAAAATAACAGCTCTCTATATTAAAAATTTACAGAATTATAAAGAGTTTAAAATTGATTTAACTGTATCTTTATTTATAAGGGAATTCATATGTTGCTGACAGCATTATAATACACCTTGTTTGGATTTAGTTTGGTGTAGACATTTAATTAAAACTTTATTTTAAATATGAAACTTTGCTTCCAGGTATGCTTTCAGATGCAAATAATTCGCATTCTATAAAATACTTTAGATCTAGAAAATAAAATAATATTCTTTTAAAATTTTAGTGCCCTTGGTTTAAGTCCCTACTTAAGTCATTTTTCAGCTCTTGTAAAATGTTTAAAATACCGTTTTTGAATGCGCCTTATTTTGATTAATTTTAAAGATAGGGTATTCATCTATATTTACTTTTATATACTTAATTATTTTTGAAAAATATAATAGGATGTTTTGAGAACATATCATTGAGCAGCAAAAATGAATGCAAGTAATTATAAATTTTGAATATAATATAACTTTTAAATTTAGTTTTTTTCTTTCTTTTTTCATTAAATGTATATAAGTTGAGGAACGCTGCTCCCCCACTCCCTCCCTTTTCTATTTATTTTAGTGAAAAATAATTTACTTCAAACCTGCTTGAAGTTGATTACAACTTTTATTTTGGTACATAATTTAACAGACTCAATAGATTACTGATTTGTATTAGTTGTGTGTTTACTTAGACATTGGATATTTTATATGAAAAGAAGATATCTTTCAAATTTTACATTCAAAACATATTAGGATTGCTTATGGAAAACAAGTTATGTAATCGTAAAGAGTTTGCATAATGATTAAGTTCTTTACGATTATATAATTTGTTTTCCATAAGAAATGCTAATCGAAAGTAAAATCGTAAGTAAATTGAAATCAGAATTAGAATGAGTTGGGAAAGTTTTAACCTTGGCTTTAGTCTAGTTGCTATTACCCATTTAATACGACTTTAAAATGGAAAAAAAGTCCTTGTTTTTAATTTTTTCCTTGTTTATTTATATCATTTAAAGTACATTATTAATTTTTCAGATTTTTTTATAAATTATTTTTATGATTTTTAAAAAATACTAAGTGGAACCACAATCGGAATTTAAAAGAAAAAAAAACTTAAATTTTGATTGGCTGATTTTCCTATCAATTGTCGTTAACCCTTAAATGAATATTGTTGCCAATTGTCTAAATTCCTTAAAAACTCATGGCTCTTTATATAGCAACCTTTGTACAGTGATTTTTTTTTTTTTTAATTTTAATTTTATTAAAACTATTTTATTGTTTTCGAACGCAACTAGAATCTTTGGCAGTTTATTTCTTGATCTGCGACAATTTTTATTGTTTGGGGTGCTGATGACTGAGTACAATTTCATTTCAGCGGGTGTTACTAATTACAATAATTTATATAAAAAGTAATAAAAACATATAGGAAAAATTGTTTTCGGATAGAAACAAGGTAGGAGTAAAGATTAATATTTATATTTTTGCATATACTGATAAATTTATGCAAGACAAATGTAGCTTTTTTGTGATGTAAAAATACATCAATATACAAAAATCTTATGTGTTTTTTTCTCATTAACTACACCCATTTTCCAGTTGATTTCAAATTTATTTATTAAAAATAAAATTGTATATATTTAAAAGTTAACTCTTGGTTAGGCACGCGACCTTTTGTCGGGCGGTTAGTCACGTGTGGGACAAATGTCCCCCAAATTAAAATTTTCGTGCATACTATTAAATTCTTGACCAATTATCAAAGTAAGTGGGTATTTTAATTAAAAACACAACATTATTGAACAGAATTAATAAAATTTTAAATTTTTTTTTTAAAGTAACTTGAAAAAACTCTAAGAAGGCTTTGATCATGGGCTGCCATCAATTGAGAAATTGATTGTGAGGCATATTTGTCAACCGCTCAACTAACCAAGAGTTAATGGGTTAATAGTGTTTTGTGGATTGTACTGGTCAACTCTTGGTTTTAAATTTGCCTAGCCAATTACTGAATAGCCAATATATGGGCTTACAAATTTTTTTTAGCCGATCAAACGGTATAGCGGTTAGCGTGCTAACTTCTAGACCTTGAGGTTGAGGGTTCGAGTTAAGTGTAAGGCATGGGTGTTTGTAAATGTATGTTGGCTTGTCTAATGACGAATGTTTCGGCGCATTATAGCCCTCGTGTTGCTGACGGTGCCAGATAATCTGAAAACAACCAACAAACTTTTTTTATTTTTAATATTCGGGTTTGTAGTTTTACAAAATAGAATGTTTAATATTCAATAACTGAAGAACACCATTCTTTTTGACTGCTTAAGATTTTAGCATTACATAGTGTTTATTTTTAGGAATTGATATGGCAAATTATTTTTTAACCCTTCTTTGCATGATGATGGAAATTTCCATCATAATATTTAGTCAACAAAAAAAGGTACTCAAAACCCTTGTACTGTAAATTTGTTGTTGCTGGCAACTTTTTAAGCGACTATTGCGTACAAAAAAACGCAGTTGTCAAAAAATAGCAAACGTCACTGTCAATTACCAGGCCTACAACTTGTCATTCCGCTGTTTGTTGTGACTGGAAGAAATGAGCGAGATTTTAAATTGTTTTATGGAAATAAACGGATATATAAAATACAATAAAAGTGAAAATGAGTGGAAAAAAGGTTTGTTTTCATGTTTTTGTTATTTTATATACAATTTATATCAAAACACTGTGAATAAATTTCTCAAAACTATGTGATATAAATTTACATCACTATGCAGTAACTTCACTTGTAATGTACTGTAAACATTTTTTTGTTAATGTTCATTTTATGTTGTTTTTTAGGTAAACATGAATGATAGAGATATTGAAGATTTTTACATCATACATTATCATACAGAATAAAGAAGATTTAGTAAAAAATATTTTTTTATTTATTTATTACTGAGCTAAATATGTGACAATGCATGATGATGTAAATTTCCATCATATTGTTTTTTACATAATACATATTTTTATTTACACCAAGATTTTTTTAAATATTTTTCCTTTAATCTAGAGCATTAATTACATCACCCTGATTTTTTTAAAAAAAAAAAGAAAAAATCATGCAAAGAAGGGTTAAGTTTTACAGTATCTAAATAATATTTTTAATACAAATATTAGTTCAATAAGTCAGGAATAACATTTTTATACAATATTTAGCATTGTTAAATTTCTTCCACCATAATGTCGAGTAACATAGGGTCCAAAAACGAAAGACAATTAAAATAATATGGACGTCTGCATGTCCATCCAAAACAATAGAAGTTGAATAATACGGAACATTATTTAGGGAATTATTAAAGTTTGTTGAATAATACAATAAAAAAAATATTGATTGCAAATTTAATTTTTTTAATTTTTGCGATAAATTTATTTTTTTATTCAATACGGCTGTGTTTGGTATAAATGAAAAGGATAGGTGAAATAATTCTAAATATATATAATGTATGTCTTCTCTTAAAACTGTTCTAACTGTTGGAAAATAACAGTCGCCCCCATAATTTCAAAACTTAAATTTGAAAAAAAATAATCAATAAATAAATTAAAAAAAAAAAAAAAAATCAAGGAATAGTAAGCAAGTTGAACACTATATGACAATTATTTTGATTTATCAAAATATCTAGTCTTTAAATGATATTTCCAAGCGTGTTTTATATTTCAGTTGTAGAGTTTAAATTATCCTACTAATTTCACATATTTAATTAAGGTTTGTATGGAAATATGCATGTTATGTGACGAAAAAAAAAGTAATATAGGTGTGCTCTCATTGTTACTGTTATGTTAACTACCACCATATTTCAATAGAAATTCGTATGGGAATAAACAGATTCGTTCTGGAAATCGTTCTGTTTGTCATGTAAATAAAAATATTGCCAAATATCAAAATAAATTTTATAAATAAAGTGTGCATTAAAGTTGCCAATGAAACAACAGCATTAAAAAATCAAATTGCAATATTCGGGAATATATGCGATAAATGGAACTATTTTTAACTTTTTGAACTAAGAAAAATATCATAAGATAAAATATAAAACTCTTGAGAGTATCATCGAATAAGAATGACAAGGTTGTAGCTGCAATTTATCAAAGTTTTTCCGAACAAAAGTGACAAGGTTGTAACTGCAATTTATCAAAGTTTTTCGAAGAATTAAAAACCTTAAGTACAAACTCAACATGAGCTGAGCAATTTTACTTATCCATCAACTACAACGATTTTATCTCAGTGATCAAGTTGCAGCTTCTACTAATCAATGGGTATTATATTTCTCTTTTCCCCAAAAGTTATTTGAGACCTAAAGTGGAGTTAACACCTGTTCAATAAACGCAAGATAAATTTTTAGAGAGTAATCACAATTTATAGAAGCTTTAGTAGTTTAAATGGCATTTAATAAAAGGCTTTGTGAAAATTAAGGTTAGGAATTTAGTCTCGGTTACACCGTTAACTATTATTATGGATTGTGAATTGATATCGATGTGCCACTTTATCGGCTAATTAATCCTAAGAATTCCTGGGGCAAAATATTATTTATTTAAAATTATAACATTGTAATTATTAATATTTTGTAAAACTCATGTTTCATTGAATTTCAGAAAATTTAGTTGAAAATGTGTGGTTTGTTTTGTCATTTTTTCTTACTCGTAGAGTTAATTACCTGTTCATCATAACCAAGATAATTTTTAGAGAGCAATCATGCTTTATAGACGCTTTAGTAGTTTGAATAGCATTGAATAAAAGGCTTTTTTAGAACTAAGGTTAGAAATTTAGTCTCGTCTACATCGTTAATTACTGTTATAAATTGTTAATTGATACTAATATGCCACTTTATCGGCTAATTAATCTTAGGAATCCATGGAGGAAAATTAGTATTTATTTAAAATTATAACATAGTAGTCATTATTATTATTTTGTAAAACTCATATTCCATTGAATTTTGGAAAATTTGGTTGAAAGTGAATGGCTTTGTTTTGTCATTTTCCATATTCTTTCCAATTTCGCAACAAATTTATTGATTAAAAGTAGAGTTAGCTCCTGTTCAATATACCCAAGATAATTTTTAGAGAAAAACCACAATTTTTAGAAGCTTTAGTAGTATGAATAGCATTAAATAAAAGGCTTTTGTGAGAATTAAGGTTAGGAATTTTGTCTCGGCTACATTGTTAACTACTATTATTGATTGTTAATTGATATTGATGTGCCACTTTATCGGCTACTTAATCTTAAGAATTCATGGGATAAAAAGTATTTATTTTAAATTATAACATTGCAATTATTATTATTATTTTGTAAAACTTATGTTTCATTGAATTTTGGAAAATTAGTTGAAAATGAGTGACTTTGTTTTGTCATTTTCACTTACTCGTAGAGTTAGTGCCTGTTCAATATCACCAAGATAATTTTTAAAGAGCAATCATGATTTTTAGAAGCTTTAGTAGTATGAATAGCATTAAATAAAAGGCTTTTGTGAGAATTAAGGATAGAAATTTAGTCTCGGCTACATCGTTAACTACTATTATAAATTGTTAATTGATACTAATATGCCAATTTATCGGTTAATTAATCCTAAGAGTTCATGGGGAAAAATAGTGTTTGTTTAAAATTATAACATTTTAATTATGCTGTTGTAATTTTTTTGTAAAACTAATGTTTCATTGAATTTTGGAAGATTTGGTTGAAAATGAGTGGCTTTGTTTTGTCATCTTATTTTCTTTCCCAGTGTTGATAATGTCGTCCAATGACAATTGAATGCAGAGTCAACACTCTACTATAAATAACTGTGGTGTTTATATCTTCATTTGAACGTCGGAGTGACAACTTGGAGTTAATTGCATTGACACTTCAGGCTTTATAGCTTTAATTTAGTTGCCTAACTTTGACATTCGGAAATTTGCATGGTGTTTACCTAATTAGCTGTGTTTACTTACACTTTTCACAGTGATTGTTGTTTGAGTGCAATTTAATGTCGCAAACACATATAATTGGATTACAGAGAATGAACTTTGAATTAGTTGTGACTTTTCTTTGTGTTTTATGATTCTAAGAAATAAAGTAAATAAAATAATTATATAACCTATAAAGTAAATAAAATAATTATATAACCCATAAAAGCAAAGTTTTAACTATAAATCCTTTATATGCATTACCAATTTTTATACTCATTAACACAGCGCCGATTCTGTATAGAGCGTGTGCTTGGTGTTTGCATCTAATTGTAAATATCAAAAACATTTCTATCAGTGAAATGTGGAGCAAACTACGTTTCAAAATTTATTTATTAAAAAAGAACTTGAGTTTATGCACTCACATCCAAATATCATTTATTTGATCTGATTAAAAAAAAAAAATATTACTTATTTATTAAAAAAATTTCTGAAAAGAGTTTTATCAATGGTCGGTTAAATATTATTTTAGCTTGATTGGATCACGGCAAGTTGGTTTATAAGTATTCCTTAAACGCTAACCATTATACCGTTTGGTTGGCCGAGGATGGATTGGTAATTTATTACTGATCTATCCTTCAGAAACGCATCCCCAAAATCCTGGCTGGGTTCGAACCTCTTGATATCGAGATCCAGCCAGAATTTCTTAACTTTTCAAACTTTTATTTAATGTAACCGTTACAATTATCTAATTTTAAAATTAATATTTCAGATTTGTTCATTCCATATTCATGCAGCATTGCGCTGAAAATGAATTTTTTAAAGTTTTTCAGTATGGCAATAGTTTTGTACTTTTATATTTGCTTTTAAAGCAAACATATTTAAACCATCATCAATTTCGAAAAAAGTGGTGTTTGAAAAAATTGTTATTTGGTTAAATTTTAGGATACATCTGTATTAATTTACCTGAACTGAAATGCAACATTGTTTATAGAAAAATAAAAATTCATACTAAATATTATATTTACAAACGCGAAATTTTTTATTAAAATCCGTTTAGTTATTTAAACAATATTGGTAAAATCCAATCTCAAACTTTTTTTTTATATTAGTAAGAATGTTCTAGATGTGAATGATGAAAGCCTCACTGAAATCATTAAAAAAGTCTTATTATAACCAAATCACGGTCAATTCTAGAGTGCATCCATTAGGAGCACAATACAGAAATCTAGTAAGCAAAATTAGAAACTTGTTTTAGTTAAACCCGATACAGTTATGGTCGAGTGAAAAAGATAATTATAATTTTCTCTATAATAAAAACCACAAACTTACCTGCCGCCTTTCGTTCAAGTCATTCAAATATTCATTTAAAAGTCCCCAGAAATTACTGGAATTGACTAGTTCGAAGGGAAAATCCGAATGGTTGGTTGGTTGTTTTCGGTTGGTTGGTTGTTTTCAGTTGGTTGGTTGTATTCAGATTATCTGGCGCCGTCAGCAACACGAGGGCTATAATGCGCCGAAACATTCGTCATTAGACAAGCCAACATACATTTACAAACACCCATGCCTATCACGGGACTCGAACCCGCAACCTCGCGGTCCAGAAGCTAGCACGCTAACCACTATACCGCTTGGTTGGCTGGTTGTTTTCAGATTATCTGGCGCCGTCAGCAACACGAGAGCTATAATGCGCCGAAACATTCGTCATTAGACAAGCCAACATACACTTACAAACACCCATGCCTAACACGGGACTCGAACCCGCAACCTCGCGGTCTAGAAGCTAGCAAGCTAACCACTATACCGAAAATCCGAATGAGCTAGAGGCAGTTAGCTTAAAACTTTATAAGGGAGTTGAAGGACAAACATGTCATAATTTAGATCGATTGAAGAATTCTGTTTGAAGAGTATATCCAATAAGATCGCAATACAAAAAAAAAAAAAAAAAATTTGGAAAGGTTTGTCGCAGAGCGATCCCGCTACGTTGGAATAAAAGATGGTTCCAATCTCTTTGTTATATAACCACACGTTTATCCATTACCTTTCATTCAAGTAATTCAAACTTTAATTTAAATGTCCCTGAAGTTATTGAAAAAGACTAATATGAAAGGGAAATCTGAATGAGTTAAAGAAAGTTAGTTTTAAACTTTATAAAGAAGTTAAATAACAAACATATGTCACATTTTAGATCGAATGAATAATTCTGTTTGAAGAGCATATCTAATAGGATCGTAACTCAAAATAAAGTTTGGAAAAGTTTGTCGCAGAGCTATCCCGTTACGGCAGAACAAAAGATAGTTCCAATCTCTTTGTTATATAACCACACATTTATCCACCACCATTCGTTCAAGTCATTCAAAATACCATTTAAAAGTCCATGGAAGTTATTGGAAAAGACTTGTATGAAGGGGAAATCTGAATGAGTTAAAGTTAGTTTTAAACTTTAAAAGGAAGTTAAAGGACAAACATATGTCACATTTTATTTCGGCTGAAGAATTCTGTTTGCAGAGCAAATCTAATAGGATCGTAACACAAAATAAAATTTGGAAAAGTTTGTCGCAGAGCTATCCCGTTACGGCCGAAAAAAAGATAGTTCCAATCTCTCTGTTATATAATCACACATTTATCACTTTAAAAGGAAGTTAAATAACAAACATATGTCACATTTTAGATCGACTGTAGAATTCTGTTTAAAGAACATATCTAGTAAGATCGTTTAAACCAAAAAAAGTTTGGAAAAGTTTGTCGCAGAGCAATCCCGTTCCGGCCGAACAAAATATAGTTCCAATCTCTCTGTTATATACTCCATCCATTTAACCACCACTTTTAGTTTATATTAGTATGGATGTCCTAAATGTGAATAATGAAAATCAAACTCTAATCATTTAATCTAGGGCACCGCTAGTCTGGTGGTCAGTGTATCGAGTTCATTGAGGGTCGTAGGCTCAATCCTGTGACTGCCAACGAAGATCGGTGTGTACCTAAAGGGGGTTGGTGCACATTAAATCTGTCGTGGCTTCAGTGTCATCTCGTTGGTGTGGTGGGGTTGGAGAAAAGGGTTTGCACTAGAATATTTCGATCTCGCATTCTAGATGCTCAAAATTACTAAACGTATTTGGCTGTGTTAAGCACTTGAATGTGGCAGAAATAGACAGTCGGAAGTTACAGAAAACTAGTAAGCAAATTTAAAGACATGTTTTAGTTAGACCCGATATCGTTACTGTCGAGCAAAAAAGATCATTCTAATTTTCTCTATTACATAAACCACCCACTTATCTCCCGCCTTGCGTTCAAGTCATTCAAATATTCTAAAAGTTCCCGGAAATTATTGGAAATGACTAGTACGAAGGGAAATCCGAATGAGCTAAAGACAGTTATTTTTAAACTTTATAAGGGAGTTGAAGGACAAAAAAATTTCCCATTTTGAATTCTGTTTTAGGAGTATATCCAATAGGATCGTAACACAAAACAAAGTTTGGAAAAGTTTGTCACAGAGCGATCCCGTTACGGCCGAACAAAAGATAGTTCCAATTTCTCAGACTTATAAACTACCCATTTAACCGCCACCTTTCGTTCAATTTGAAGTAATCCATTTAAAAGTCCCCGGAAAAACTCCGGGAAAAGATCGACGTCTCAGAATAAGTGTGCGGGCGTTTGGGGCTGGAGAGGGGGTAGCCAATAGAAATCGAGAAGCTCGAGATGAAAAGGACTGTCAGAGGCAGAAGGCTCGGAGAGTTGTTTGCGGGGCAGAGAGAAGAGATCAGAAACGCTGCTTCAAGATGCCCGTTGTGATGGATACTTGTTGCTGTTGGAAGAGGAGAAAGAGTGGAAGTTATGTGTGTGGTCTTTACACTGGGGTAAGAAAACTTTTTTTCAAAAGTTTTTTCGCTTTTGACGAATTCGTACATTTGATTTGGAAAAGTTTTGAAAAACTGAAAGGGGATGAAAGATTTTGGTATTTTGGGAATGGTTGTAAAGTATGTTGTGCGTGTTGATGAATATAAAAGTTGCGTTGATTTGTGTTTGGATTTTTTCTTCCGTTTGGAATACTTTGCGAATGTTAAGTGATATTTTTTTTTGTGAAAGTTTTAAACATCGTTATATATATAGTGCTAGTATATTCCGTTATTTTGTTTGATGAATTTTTAAATACGCCTAAGTTCTTTTAAGATGGATTGTTAATGCTGAGAAATTTATTTTTATTTGATTGTATTTTGAAAGTGTAACTTAACATATTTGGGGTATGGTTCACGAATATTTTCCGTGGTTTTCTTATTAAAATGTGATTTAAAAGAAAAATTTTCTTAATTAAAATAACTATTAAAAAAATATTTGTTTCGGGAAAGTTTGAAAAAGTTGTTATGTTGGTAAAAAAAGATGTTTCATGGAGATTTTCCCATCAAAAGTGGGGCGCAGTTTGGCCCTTGTGTTGCCCGTGCGCCTTATAAATCTAAATACTACCAACCGACCATCAAAAGTGGTTTTCAATTTTTTTGCAAAAGTTTAAAATGCGTTCAATAGACAAATTATTTTTTCTTAATCCTTTTTAAATTTAATATTTATATATAAGTTGTGTATCTGTTATGCGTGATTTCAAATGTGTAAAATATATTGTATAAAAATTTTTCAAAATTAAAAAATAAAAAAATTGTGAAAATATTTTAGAAAATTTTGATTCCTAACGTATGTAAAACGTTTGCCTTCAGAGAAAAGTAAAGGGTACGTTTGTATATATATTAATAACTTATACATATATATTTCAGAATAAATTTAAGAAGTATTTCGATTATTTAGAAATTGGTTTTAGTAAGTTGGAAGAATTTATCGCATCAAATTTAAAAGTGCATTTGTTTTATTATCGAATGGAAGTTGGCAGTCAAGTAACAATATGTCGAAGGTCTTATACTTTAAATGTTATTTTATGTTTTTTGTTTGGATACCTTGCAACAAATAAAAATTTGTGTTGAAAAATGGAAAAAAAAATTAGATATGCAGCTTTTTTTAAAGATGCAATTTGCTTGAACATATGTTAAGATTCTACATCGCATATGGTGAAATACTGTAACGTTATTTACATTATGCTAGCATATTAAAGAGATATTAGAGATTTTAGTATTTATAGTTGCACTTAAGTAACACTAAAACTCTAAAAGACGGAATCTCTTTAGTGTATACTTATTAAAAAACATTTTGTCTTCATTAAAAATTAGCTATACGTGTTTTGTGCATTTAAGTACGTATAGCCATTAACTCCGATACTAAGCGATTACAGGCTGCCGTATTTTGGTAATGAGCTTATAATGAAATGACTTATTTTGGAAATTCATGGTTTTAAATTGTTTAATAAAACTTATAAATAGTTAATTACCAAAATAATTATCTAGAAAGTATCATGTGGCTAATTATCTAGTTAAGATACATCAGTTGATGTAAGAAACTTCGTATTTATAAATATCTTATTTCTTAAATCATAAAACTGACACTTTCCATGGAACGTGATACCATTATCGGTAGTTATTTTATGCATATTTCAGATCGTCAAACTTACATTGCGTGTTTTTGTGGTACTAAAATGTGAAAACACATTTTTTCTAGGAAGTTTCATTCTGTAAATTTCTAAATTCGATTTTGAAATTTAAATTAATTGTATGGAAATAGGTTAGAGAATAATTTTCAAATTGAGGTCCACTTACTTTTAAATACTATTTTTATTTTATGTCTGAAAAGACTAATTTGATTTAAGGTAGATCCATAACTTGAGTTTCGTAAAAAATCTTCAAAATACTGATTTTTGTTTTAATGCAGAAAACAGTTATAATTGTATTGATGCACGTATGTTCAAAATATCAAAACTCTACGGCTTTTAAACAGGTTCTGTTTCACATTTTCCTTTACTGTCAGCCATATATTCGTATATAGTCGTTAATATTCAAACACATTTTTCTCATAACTTTATTTTTCATATTTTAGTCTCAGAAATATTCTAAGGCTTTTTTAAATATGGATTAAAGACTATAATTCTTTTTGTCAAACTCGCTCAATATTATGCTGAACAATATTCTGAAGAGATTTTCTTAAAATCATTAACCTAGTTTTTTTAATGCTTTTTAGAAATGAAAACTGATGAACAATTTCCCCCAAAAATTTGCTTTCGCCATTCATAATTTTTTTTTTTTTTTAAGTTGCAACTTTAAAAAAAAACTCTTCATAATTTATTTCACAACACTATAATCATTCTAAAATACGATTTTTCTAAGCTCTACCTCAAAATGAAAATAAGAGTAGGCTTTTAACAAACATTTAAATGTTTTTTTAATCAACTTTTTTTTAAATAAATTTTCAGTGAATTAAATTCTTAATTGCAGAATATTGTTTATGTTAGAATACTTCATAAGTATGCCAAGTTTCATATTTTCAGAGAAAAAAATGGTATTTTACCTACAGATCTACCTTAATAGGATTTCATCATCTCTTTATTTTATACTACAGCAATAAGTAAAATGAACATTCATAATAAGTGACTTTAATGCACAAAGGATCTTCAAAATGACTAAACTAATGTCAATGAAATTTCCAGGTTCTACTTTACGAATATGGAGTGGTTTGTTTACATTTTCCCAATAATAACGAGTTTCTTAATAATCATTTCCTTTCTAAATTCGTTTAATAAAATTTAATTAATTCCTCTATTTCAATAATCTTTACATGTTATTAATATCCTATACTACTAACAAAAACACAAAAATATAAATCCTTTTCCGAACCAGTTGACTAAACAGTACAGTGGTTAGCATACTAGCCTCTAGACCGCGAGGTTGCGAGATCGAGTCCTGTGTAAGGCATGGGTGTTTTGTAAATGTATGTTGGCTTGTTAAATATAGCCCTCGTGTTGCTGACGGCACCAGATAATCTGAAAACAACCAACCAACTTATTCCAAACCCTTTTGAGTGCTTCATTTTTTTTTTCAAACCACCTAAGTATCATAGTGGTATAGGCCTATGCCGATAACAGGGGTCCTGGAAGGATTTGTCAGTTTATGCCAAATCTCGAGCAAATTACATGATTTTAAAAAAAATAAGCACGTCAAAAACATCACAAAACATTATTTTCACCACTCCATTCTTTCTTATAAAAATATATTTCAATTTTAAAACTCTGATTCAACACTTCAAAGTTTCCAGTATATTTTACCCAGCACTGGGAGCGATAGGCCAAGATCCGTAGCAACAGGTCCTATAACGGTCCACATCGGGATTGGACAGTGTCAAGCCGATATTGAACAGCAAATTTGTGCGTCTGATGTAACCATTCAGAATCATGAAAATGTATAATAAAGATTTACTCTAAATTCCTTTCTATTGCTTTAGTTTGCACGATTAACGAACAATATTTGTCCACAATAACGTATAATCAGGCCAAGACCTACAGCTTAAAGAGCATTCCGAACTACAATGAGCATATATGCCTAAATACCCATAACTCAAATCCGGCCCCTTTGACACGCTAGGCTAGAGTACAAAACTACACGAGTTGTTGGTGGTATCTTCATATAAGAGGATTGACTGCTGTATAGTTGAGTTATTTTACTTACGATGAATTAAGACTTTACATAAAAACTTTGTATCTTCCCCCTTTGAAATATAAAGAGCTATGAAATGTAAATTTTTTTTTTTTTTTAAATCTTCATTTTATAAATAATTTTTTAATTGCTTAATACCATTGTAATTACAATTAAAAACCTTCCAAACTGGAATGACGCTATATGTCGTTAAATTCTTGTTAACTAATTCTAGGTTATAAAAAAGAGTTGTTGAACTTTTCCTATCCTCTAAAAAAAAAGGAATCTTTTGAAGCGAATAAATTGAAGTTGTTACGATTCATTTTTCTATTATCTGCAAAATTGAACTTTCAGAAACTACAAGTCCTAAAAACTTTAACGCAGAAGAATTTTATTGATGATAGACATTAGAGTTTTATGAACGATTCTAACCAAGTAAATTCTTTGGAAATCCAATGTTTTCTTGAGTAAGACAAAAAGTTGTGCTATTATCATTTTTTTTTTTTTTAAGTTGTGAATTACAGAATTTTTTTGCGTGACTAATAAAGTTAATTCAATGGATTCTTTTTGATGGATAAAAAATGAGAAAGGAGATGTTATTTGAAGAATTTTTCTTACTTAGTGTAATGTATAGGTTAAAATGCGATTATTACCTGAACGGACAATCTATTGATGGCGAATCAAAAACACACAAGGATGATTTTTAATTAAGCACACACATAAATATTCGATAATATTTTTGAAAAAGCAGATAATTAGACTTATTAACAGGTCAAATCTGTCAGAATTTGTGACCATTTTAAGTTGATTTTAACGAGAAAGTAAAAGTGAATTGAAAAGTTTTTCTTACAAAAGTTTAATTTAAATTAATGACTAGAAAATAATGCCTTTTTTATAATTAACATTAATTTTTAATTACAAAAAAGATACATTATTTTCCAGTTTATTAAGAGTGTTTTAAAAATACTCAGGAATGATGTTTAATTAAACCAGCACACCACCATATTTTTCAAATCTGATAATATTTTTTCAAAAGCAGAAAATTACATGGAACTCAATGGAAGAGAAACCTGTTCAAATTTAGGATCCTTTTTTATGGATTAATAACAAAGTAATTTTATTTAAATAGTTTGTCATGCTAAGTTTAATGTATGGGTCAAATTAAAAAAAAATTATATTAATTTACAGTCTATTGAGTGTGCATTAAAAATATACTGAGATGGATTTTGGTTGGTTGTTTTCAGATTATCTGGCGCCGTCAGCAACACGAGGGCTATAATGCGCCGAAACATTCGTCATTAGACAAGCCAACATACATTTACAAACACCCATGCCTAACACGGGACTCGAACCCGCAACCTCGCGGTCTAGAAGCTAGCACGCTAACCACTATACCGTTTGGTCGGCCTGAGATAGATTTTAATTAAGTGAATATTAGGTGATAGATTTGTAAAAGTTGAACATGAAACCCAATGGCAGAAAAACACAAAACAATAAGAATTTATAATCTTTTACACTAAGCATATTTTTTTAGATCTTTTATGGTATCTAAAACTTTTCATGATCTTTATTGTGCATTCAGTTTATAATCATAAATATTAATTTCAATTAAAACAAAATTTTACAATTTTACGAGATGTTATGGTGGGTTACACAATTCAAAATACAGCTGTTTTTTGTGTGGAAAAAGTTTAGCAAACATTTACTTTTAGATATGTTATAATAAACTAAATCTATAACGTATGAATGAAGAGAAAAATAATGACTTGAATCTTTAATCTTAATATATTACCAAAATAATAATCTCTAAAATGGTAATCTTTAATATATTACCAAAGAGAGGAATAATGAATACAATAATAAAACTAAGTAACTAATTTGAAATAAATATTTCACTCAACTTTGGCTAATTATTATTTATTAAAGTTAATATTTAATGTTATAACACCTTACCTATGAAAAAGATACAATTTTTAAGTTATGATGATCATAATACTCAATTGCCCTCAATTGCCCTCTGGAATATAAATCTCAAAATGTGATTTTTTCTCCTTAAAATACTTCCAGGAAGGGGTTCGTTTTTAAGGGGGTCCGGTACAGAAAATAAAAAAAAAACTTTATTTATGGACATTTTTATGTAAAAAATTTATTTTATATATGAGATACTATTTATATAGCTTTGAGAAAATGTTTTTTTAAATATTGTGTTTAGTTATTTAAAAAAAATTAAAAACCAAGAAAAATCCATAATAATTGATGTTTGCGTATTTTGATATAAGTCAAGATTTTTTTTTTTTTTTTTTTTTAATGTGAAAGCTTTCTGTAATGCGTAATTATATAAAGAAAATTTTGTCTTCACAGAATTTAGATAGGTGAATTAAAAAAAAAATTAAAAATTCTCAAAGTTAAAATATTGAAATTTTTGCTTTTTTTTATGTTATCTTTTACGCTAAGTGTTATATTTTAAAACAGAATTGAAAAAATAAAATTCCGTGAAGACAAAATATTTAAAACTATATAAATTAAATGCTCCAAAAATATGAATAGCCAATTGTTAATGGTTCTGGAGATATATCGATTTGGAATAGGCAACATCAGTGAAAAACACTAGTGCTCGAAAAACGCACTTTAAGCAGACGCTTCAAGGTGTTACGCCCATTAGTGATGTTTAAATCACAGGTAATTTTGTGGCGTTCTAATCATCGGAGGAATAAGATAAAAACATCATTCTCTTCAGAAATGTATGAACTATTTTTTAAAATCAGAAAAAAAATTTGGGATTTTTGAAGAAATTTCGGTACTGGACCCCCTTAAATCCCTTATATCAACTTCGATTTTGTGTGTGTGTGGATGGTAGGTAAATCTGTGGACGCCTAATTAACCCCTTTGCCGTCATCCAATCGGGCTGAAACTTGGCAGATAGGTTCGATCTCTATGACAATGCCTTCTATCAAATTTTGGAGTTGTTACTATCACTATAAGGTCACTTTTACGGAATACTAATAAAACAATTTGCCGTCATCCAATCGTGTTAAAATATCAGAACCGACCATTGTTGAAACTCTTTCATGTAGCCAAAATTTTTTAAATAAATGAATAATAATTTTTTTAATCAGAATAAATTAAAGATATTTGGATGTGGATCTGAGTGGGACGTTCATGTTTAATAAATAAATTTTGAAAAGTAGTTTGCCGCACATTTTACTGATAGAAATGTTTTTGATATTTAAAATTAGATGGAAACACCAAGCACACGCTGTTTACAGAATCGGCGCTGTGTTAATGAATATAAAAATTGGCGATGCATATAAAGGATTTTTTTTTTTAAAACTTCGTATTTTATGGGTTCTATTATTTTACACTTGGTATACACTTAATAGCAGGGCCCGATTTAGAAATTTTTTTACTGTAATGAAAATGTTTTACATTCAGAGAGGGGCCCCCAATAGCAAATATTTTATTTCCTTACGTCACAATATTACCAGATCAAGCTACATTCGTTAAGACTAACTTTTTACAATTAAAACTCATAGTTTACTTTCACACGATTTTTTTGTTATAATTAGTATGATCTTAATTTCCTCAAAACTTTTGAATTAATCAAGACCCCTCATGAACACTGATTTTAAAGCACACATTCCTGTATTTTAAAATTACATTTTACCACAGGGACCACAAATTATATAATAATAAAGATTACTTAATTTTATAACAATAATTGTAAATAATACAAAGTAACCTTTCCACTGCTTCCACGATCTCACCAAAAAGGAGGGCCAAAAAAGTCCACGGAAGAGCCTGCAAACCAACCAATCACAAAGACTCTTTCATTTCATAATATAAGAAGTTGTATATGGTTGGTGAACATCTCTTTACAAGATGCGAGAGAAGGATAACAGCGGCGTAAAGCCCTTGTCTCCGTGTACATATGAAGAAATTGTATATGATTGGCTGAACCGGAAAGATTTGCTTAGTTAGGTTTTATTAGGTTAATCTATCTAACTTAACTCTCTGTGACTATAAAAATATGGAATTTGCTGATGTGTATCTAAAATTTTTTATTATTTTTGTTCAGTACTTCCCATTAAAATACCATTATATTTACAATTTTCAGAAAACTTTCAAAATTTGGGGGCCACCAAATTTGGGGGCCCCTAGGCCCGGGCCTAGTGGGCCTAATGGTAAATCAGGCCCTGCTTAATAGTTCAGATGCTGTATTGATGTTCAGTGCAGTGTAACTCTCATTAGCGAGTACAAAAATCAAATACAACCAAACTGAATTTTATTATATATCACAGAACTACCATAATCTTGGGTAGAACATTATCTCTCCAGAAATAAGACTTTGAAATGCTCGAAAATAAAAGCTGGTTTCTAAGAAACATAAATAATGAATTCGTCCAGATATCATCTAACAATGCATTTTGTAGAATTTTGACGGTCGAAGCATTCTTCTTTTTGATTCGTTGTTAAAAAATGGCATTCATATTCTGTTTCAGATATTCTAGAATTACATAAAACCCTTGTTATTTTCTGACCTCCAGACTTATTGGACATATTTTTACTCGTAAGAATAAACTCTAAACAGTCTTAGTCTAACAGTATTCATTACAATAGTAGGGAGTAAAGATATTTATGGTTGATTTTTTGTTTGAAACAGATGGATACTGACTCATACCTTTTAGTTCAAAAGAAGTTTTACTTTTTTGTACGTAGGACTGTTTCTTAGTCTTTAACTCTAAGGAAAAAGAGTGATTGTTTTTTTTGGTTTCCACTAAAATGACTGGATTTTTC
The DNA here is from genome assembly GCA_963978545.1 of Linyphia triangularis. Lineage (NCBI taxonomy): Eukaryota > Metazoa > Arthropoda > Arachnida > Araneae > Linyphiidae > Linyphia > Linyphia triangularis. Next base: position 10,598,383 of record OZ021733.1, read on the forward strand.
TGAAGTAATTTCATACCTACAAGGGGCTTTTTTTCCTCTTTATAAAATAAGTTGGATAGTAGTATTTATAAAGATGAATCAAGTTTCATATAAAACCTATGGTTGAATTCCACTCGTAATATCAGAAAAAAATAACTTCAAAACATATTTAACAAGCACAAGTCGCGCTTCTGAATTTACTTTATTTGTGCTGAAGAAAAGTAGCACATCTTCAATACCTTTGTAAAACATTTCCACTGGAAATTATTTGCTTAACCCTTAATTAGGCACGTGAATAGAGTTCGGAAATACCGATCAAAATAAATATCGATACTAAATCAATGCATAGAAAAAAATATCGATAAAATATCGATATATCGATACAGAATTTTTTTTTATTTGATTTTTAATTTTGCTAGAAACGAAGTTTTTTGGGGCAAATTTATACTTTTCATGAATTAGTGCCAAAATTGTTTAAATAAATAAATTATAAAAATTGTTTCTATAAATAAGTTATAAAAATTGTTTTTATAAATAAATTATATTATCAATCAGAATAAATAAAATACATTTGCATGCCAATGCATGAATTCACATTTATTTTTAAAGAAGAAATTTTGAAAAGTAGCTTACCGCATATTTTGCTGAGAGAGATGTTTTTATTATTTAAAATTAGATGCTAATTCAAGGCACACGTTGGCAACAGAAACGGCGCTATGTTAATGACTACTAATAAATGCTCTTCTCTTTCCATTACATTATGTTTTATTTTTGGTTAGGGGGCCATTTTAACTGCCAAGCCCAAACTTTAGTTTTGAAGTTTTTGAAAAGGGAATGAAGAAAATCGAAAAAACACACGAAACTACAAAACGATAATAAAAAACTAAAAATGTTTGAAAATATCGATATGTCGGGGACTTGTATTGATATTTTTACTATCGATATTTTTTTTTTTAAATATCGATAAAAATATCGTAGTATCGATATATCGCCGACCTCTACACGTGGCCGCTTGTTTAATCACTTAGGGGGGACCTCCACAAATTCAAATATTCGTGCATATCATTAAATTCGTGACCAAATATCAAAGTAAGTGGGTATTTTAATTAAAAACACACATTATTGAACATAATAAAGTAAAAATTAAGAAATATTCTTAAAATACCTAAAAATAACTGTAAGAAATCTTCGATCATGGACTGTCATCGATTGAAAAATTTATTGTGGGGGACATTTATCAACCGCGTGACTAACCAAGGTTTATAGGTAAATGTTTGCTGGTGATGTTAGGAAAATTATGCTATATTTCCGGCATGCAAAAAGGATGTCAGATGACACTACTAGTAGACTGAGAGGCGACTGAAATTTTTGAACCCCATTGAACATCATTCTGAATTTTTTATAGAAATTGGAGAAAAGTGAATAGACTATGAATCCACTGGTCTGCCGTGGCAAAAATTGACGAGGCTGCGGGTTCGAGTCCCGTGTTAGGCATGGGTGTTTGTAAATGTATGTTGGCTTGTTAAATGACGAATGTTTCGGCGCATCATAGCCCTCGTGTAGTTGACGGTGCCAGATAATCTGAAAACAACCAACCAACCAACCAACCAGCCGTGGCAAAAATAGCCGAAACTGGTCAAAAATCGACTTTTAATAAGTTGAACTAAATCGCATTGCCAAATGCGCCATAACTTGACAAATAATGAGCATTTTTTTTATTTGGTAACATTTACTTTTTAATTTTCAACTAAGAAGATTGCAGACGATTCCGATGTGGGGCTATGGCCTACTCACAAATGAGCCAAATTGGCAATAAACATTACGTCACTGATGACGTAACTGATGTCGCGAATTTGGCTTACTTTTAAAAGATACAAGTTTTCCGAGCCAGAGATCAGAAATCGTTTGCGCTTTTTCTCATTAAAAATCGAAATGCAGTGGGTTTCCAGACTAAAAAATTTGTTCTCTCTTTGGCAAGTTATGACATATTTGGCAATTGTATTTTAGTTGAAATCATTCCAAGTTGAATTTTGATCAGTTTCGGCCATTTTTGCCACGATAGACCAGTGAGTTCGTAATCTATTAACTTTTCTCCAATTTCTATAAAAAATTCTGAATGATGTTCGATGGGGTCCAAAAATTTCAGTGGCCTCTCGGACTATAGGAATTGTTGAACATATATTTGTAATAACTTTTTTAAGGGCAGTTGGTACTCAAAAATTTATAAGTAATCAAATTTGAGTTTATTATTGTTTATCAAAATTTAAATTTTTCCTTTTAAAAGGATACCTCATTTGTAATAATACATCAACTAGAAGTATTTTTGATAATTTTTTGAAGACAAAATTGGTAACTATTAGTGTAAGTAAAGTTTTCTTTAAAATGCGTTTTTCTCAAAACTACATTTTTCATTATTCATGTACCTTTTTCTCAGAAACTCCGCAAACTATCTTCTTAAAATTTTTACCACATATCCCTTTTATGTATCCAACAATATCCATTATGATTATTATTTTTTTGTTTTTTTTAATTCAACACTTATATGGGTTTGGCTATCACTGTCCAATTACTTTGATGACATGCAGGAAGATTACATGTATTAACTAATAAATATAAATCTGGTCCATTTTATCCCCAGTGAACCAGTGTAGTAACTTAAAATTAAAAGACCATGTAGCCGTTGTTAATAATGTCTGAAGTTGTAATTTAATGCCATTCTACTGAATTATATTCGTGCGAGTATAACAATTAAATGCTCTTCAAATACATTATGTAAGAAGACGCTTATTGTGCATAATGCAATGCACTGAATAAATAGAAATTGAATTTATAGTGTACATTTTTAAAAAGAATTTAACGTTTAAAATGTTTCACCCTTAATTTTAATGGATTCATCTTTAAAATTTAGCATTTATAGTTCCGTTGTTTCTGAAAATATAATTAATCAAAATATAAATATAAATTAGATTAATATGTTGTATATAAACTACAATCGATATTTTTTTTTTAAATCAATTTTAATGAAAATAGCATCTATACTTCACTCGTCAACTTAAAATTCGTAAGGAAAATTTTGTAATAAATTTTGTATTTAATTTTCAGTTCCTTATCTCTAAATATATTATCAAAAGTTGATCAGAAAATGATTAAGATATTCAGAAAATGATTTAAATGTCATTTTTTTTCTATTCCACTCATGAAAAAATATCAATATATTGTTTTATGTAATAGTTAGTGATTGAATAGATTGATGAAGAATCTTTTAGTACAAAGACCATGTTTTTACCTTGTAGAGAATAGAAAATAATTATTATTACCCTTTATTTTTATCACTATTTATAAAAGTCATGGTTCTCTCTTATTGATTTTTTACTCTCAAATTTCTCATGCATCAACCTCTCTGAAATTTAATTCAAATGTCTATATGATCGAACTTGTCAAATTTAAGCTATTTCAACCTAAATTTATAAAATTTTAAAAGTTGAATGTTAAAAATATGAAATATCCAAATGCACAATGTTTTACATCTTATAAAGCCAGAACGTTTAAGGTATACGTATAGGTTTCAACCTTTTTTTTTTAATTTTCAATTTAAAAATTAGCCTTTTGCACCTTGAAAAGTACATCATTTGTTAAACTGTTTCCAATAAGATTTTTTTTTTTTAAATTTCTTTAATTTTAATAATTAATTAACATTTAATCAACAAATTAGGCTAATTTCGAACGGTAATGACAAAAATTCTAATTAACCCACAGATACAATTTTGGTGTTCAATAATGCGGAATACCCTGATCTATGTTTTTACCCTATTAACAGAATTTTACAGTGTGTATATTTTGTGATATCTTGCTTTAACTGAATCTATTAGAAAAATCCAAGTTTCTCTTTTACAGAATCTTATCTTTAAAATTCAATTAAAAAAATACTTATTTACAAATCACTTAGTATTTAAGGTCAAAATATTTAACAATGTATGCAAATTAAATAGCAAAAAACAAATTTCAAAAAATATTATTTAAACTGGAGTTATTACTGTTTGAATTAAATGCAAAATAGAAAAAACTACAATCTGAGAATAACTTTTAAAAAAGTATTTTTTATATAAAAAACAGTTATTATTATACTAATTATTATATATTTCCTTTTTAGTATGCTCCTCCATCATAGGGTTTCCTTCTTTTGTGTTGTTTTTATTTTGCATTTGTTTTTTACGGCTTTACAAATCTTCCCCGATTTTTGCGAGTTTTGCGATTTGAAGCCTATACGTATACCTTAAAATTGTTATACATGATCTAAAAGGTATACATAGTGAAACAAAGACTGTTGTCTCACCATTCTTGGCGATATATTAGAGTGTACTGGTTATGCTCTCATCCAATGGTATACAAATCAGTAGTTTTTATGAACATTTCCCAATTTAGGCTGTTGAATATGTTACCGAGAAAGGCTGGAATTGGAGAATGTCGACACATACCATATACGTCATTGAAAGACAGAATATTTGGTTATATTCTTTCACATTCGGACCATTACCGGTGTATGCCGACAAACACTGGTGAAGGTTCGAAACGAGAAGAGGAGAAGATAGACATAAAAGCGACAAAAACGCCATATCCATTGTTCTGCTGTGATTGAGGCCACGTGGTACTAGCAGTTTAAGTTGTTGCACTAAATAAGATTGTATAACGTTAATCACATAATTAAGAGAGTTTCTTATTCACTTCATTTTCTTTTTTTATTTAGAACATATTGTTCATTTTAAGTTCAACATCATATTTACATGTTCTGTTAATTAAGCTTTCTGCTATTTCGGTACATATCTTAATATATTTTAATAATAAAATATGATTTGAAAATGTAACAAACATATTTTTATTTAACATTAGCCATCAGTGCATGGTGAACGTTGACAGTTGCCTGTGTAAGGGGTAAATTAGTATATTTAAATATTTTTTTTTACCTATTCTAAGTATCTATGTGAATGCTTACATTCACTGGAGAATGTAGACATTTACCGAATTTTGATCTTTCACAGCAACAAATATAACACTTGTTTGGTATCTTTCAATTTTTTTATAATATCAAAGGACAGAATCACGGTAAATTTATTAAATAATATAATCTTAAATAGATAATTGTTATTAAAATAAATTTAAAATAATCAATAGTTAATTGCATTTAATTAAATTGTTTACCGATTCTGCTTTTATTAAGTTTTCTGCTTGTGTAATAGCAATCTGATTAATGTGATGTTCTACTTTTGATCTTCTATTTTATTAAATAATTACAAATTAAATTAGTTGTTAGATAATAGATAAATAAGTAGTTATATAATAGATAAATAAGTAGTTATATAATCAATAAATAAGTAATTATATTATAATGAAATGCATAATTGAAATTTTAAATCAAGTAAATAAAATTCAATTATATTAATTTATTTTACTTTAATTAATCTAGTAATTTTTCTAACTTGCATTCATCTCCATTTATAGTTTCAAAACTTTTTTGTTTTAAGATTATCAAAACTTTTTTATTTTTAGATTATTTAAAAAAGCAAATTCTCTATAACTAAAGAAACATTATAAAATCACAATACAACTTGTCAAAAAGTTTCAAGATAAATTAAGCCATCGTCAGAAATGTCACGTGTTGTCAATAAATTTTAATATTACTAGCTAGCTAATTACTAGTATTAACATATCAGTTAATTGCTAGAATTAACATTAGTTAATTTCCTGCATTAATGTTAGTTATTTACTAATATTAAAGTTACTTAATGACTAATATTAACACTAATTAATTACAGATGCATTATTAACATTAGCTAATTGCGAGTATTAACATCAGTTAATTGATAAGCATTACATTAGTTATTTAGTTATATTAACGTCACTTAATTTTTAGTATTAACATTAGTTAATTAGTAGTATTAACATTAGTTAATTAGTAATATTAACATTAGTTAATTAGTACTATTAACATTGGTTAATTAGTAGTGTTAACATTGGTTAATTAGTAGTATTAATATTAGTTAATTTGTAGTATTAACATTAGTTAATTAGTAGTATTAACATTAGTTAATTAGTAGTAATAACATTAGTTAATTAGTAGTAATAACATTAGTTAATTAGTAGTGTTAACATTAGTTAATTAGTATTATAATTATTAGTATAAATATTAGTTCATTACTAGTATTAACAATAATTAGTTTTTATTACTAGCATTAGGATTAGCAATAATAAACATTAATATTCATACTAAAAGGAATTACTACTTCATAAACATTTCAAACTTTTACTGAATTCCCCAACCCCATCAATATCGTTTCTCAAACCAATTTTCTGATGGCTATGAAGAGTCGCAAGTGCGAAGGTGGAAGTTAATCTCAAAGGAATCCAAATGAAAGCCATATTTCAAATAGGTGTTTCTGTTCAATTGACCACAGACTTTGACTGAAATGTTTGAGTGAGTTATAGTTCCCTGAAGAATGGCTTCTTCTTCGGGAAGAGATAAAATGCCGGGTTTCTATCCTTTTAGAAGGATGTCTCAGCTTTTCAAATCAATGGACTTCCTGTTTACTGCCAAAACTTAAAAGTGCGAGAGAATGACTCCAAAAATAGACTTGTGTATATCATTAATAAAACATAGGAGTCGAAAAGGTACTGTTCTGGTATTTTTTAGTTTGGATGTAAAATAAAATTTGTTATATTGTTGGTTACTTTTAAAATAGATTTTGATAAATGGTATTTTTGGTAAAGCTTTTATGTTGGCTTTCATAAGTAAAAAATAAAAATGTAGTGTTATAGTGTAACTTTATTTTAAACCTAAACTTAGTGTTTGGGGAGATGTATTAAATTTTGAAAAATAACTTAAAAATTAGGTAACTATTTTTGATGTTTTAAAAATTCTCAACTTTGACAATTTTGATTTTTGCTATAATTCCAAGAATTAATAATCAACTTATATTGTTTCATAATAATTTACTAACAAAATTAAAAAAAACTATTTTTTAAAGTTTTCTCTGCTATCATTAAAAAACTAAACAAAACAACTCTAAAACTTCTAAAAAAAAGCATATAAATGTTTCGAATAATTCTAAAACTATTTTTTTATATATAATATTAGGAGTTCAAATCTAAGAATTTTTAAAATTTTGGATTATATTCAACCCCAAACTATCTTATTTATTAAAAAACATGAACATTTTGCAAATTTTGTTTCTTATACCCCTTAAATCTTCATCTTTGCTTTACAACACAGCCTCATACAAGGTTTTTACACAAGCCGTTTATTCACTTTTTCAAAGACTATATAATCATAGGTGCAGTATAGCCTTTATGTTGCTCTTGCGGCAGACAATTCCCGACCAACCAACTATATAAATCTCACAGACAGAATGCTCACCTAAAATGCGAGTTGCCTTTGGTTTGATTCATCATATACAGGTTCTGTAGTTTCTGAATTCAAAATAAGTAAACACGACAATGATTTTGAAAGAAATCGGGCTGCCTTCACAGAGTTTTACAAATTTATGGCTGTAAAAATGTTCCATTACAGTATATCCATCGTGTAGTATCTGTGTCTGAAAACAATAAATTATTCGATAAATTTTACATAAGGTTTTCTGAACCTGCTTCATCTTAATTTCGAAAATTAAAACGTGTTAGCTCAATTACTTGTTTGGTTACCCAAAATATCCTATTATATGTTTTTTGTTCACAACTTCGAATGTTAAGTAAACGCTGAGAGTTCCCCCGCGGCACTAATTACAATGTAATTTTTCTGTTAATCACATCTTAACTGAATGTCCTGTTTTAAACTCAATAAGGTTATGCTTTTTTTACACCAACTATCCATCCTTGTCATTAACTTTATGTCCATCACAACATATACCTTTTATCTCTTGATTTCAAATTATATCAATGTCTTGTAATTTTTAATGATTTTTTTTTTGTAATAAAATATTTTAACGAGAGTTTTGCACAGCCCTAGTGGCGCAAAAGCACCACTAGGGCTGTGCTGCGCCAAACCTTAAATAATCAACTAAGTGTTAAGTGTATCAATTCAAAAGATGTAGTTTTCAAGCATCATTGACACAGTCCTTCCACCATCACGCATTCATCAACATTTATGAGCCGACCAAACGGTATAGTGGTTAGCGTGCTAGCTTCTAGACCGCGAGGTTGCGGGTTCGAGTCCCGTGTCAGGCATGGGTGTTTGTAAATGTATGATGGCTTGATTATAGCCCTCGTGTTGCTGACGCGCCGGATAATCTGAAAACAACCAACCAACATTTATGAGAATAATCGAGTCTATATCTTATAAGTTATATTTCTTGAAAATTATTTTCTTTTTGGAAACAAAATAGTCCATTTATCAAAACAAATTGCCGCTAATTTGATAATTTCCCATTTTTAAAACTTTAAGTTTTACATACATTTTTTAACCTGTTCACTTTATTTTAGATAGTTGGCATTAATTTTATAAGCCTTTCCCCACAGAGGCACATGGTAGGCTACATGATAGCACACCACGCTTTCTTTGTTCTCTTTTTCAAGTGTTAAGTGCATTTAATAATTCCAATTATGCAACTTTTCCTAGATAATATTGAAGATATTTTTCGTGTGCAATCTTTTCAATCAGAGAAAACTCAAATAATTACCTTACATATAAGCTAGCATTAGTTACTCTTATTTGGTAAAAAAACCTACCTTACAAATTTAAATAAACTCATGACACTTGAAAAACTGTCCCATTTAAATAATTATCAATACTTTTTACAGAACTTATGCCAATTTTTACGATAAAAGTCATGAATGGGTTGACTCTATATAGGATACTAATAAAATATTTTTGTGTACACGTGGTGGTATCACACTCTATGCTCTGTTCGCAAATCCAAGGGTTAAGTGCATTAAATTAATCCAAAGATGTCTCGTTTTTTGGACATCATTGTGAAGTCCATCCCAAATGCAATCTTAAGTTTACGAGAACATTCTAATCCCAATCTTATCTTGACATAGGGGCATAGGAAGACCGAATTGTTTATTTGTGGATTGTTTATTGAGTAAATAGGACGGACGTAATGAAGACAACTGAAGAAGTAAATTGCTTTTGGACGAGAGAGTAATTTGACGGGGTCATCAAAGAAGATAGGTCTGTTAAGAGAGTTCTTTCTCGCGTGATTACCAGGGTTGCGTTTGACCCTTTTTACCCATTCTTAGAGGGATTTTAAAGAACATTACAAGAAAACAAGGAACAGATTGAGTATTCTATTGGCTTACAATACAATCAGAGGCTGGATCAAGTATTTTTTCAAAGCTTCACATATTTTTATAGTTTGAATTTATGGTAGATCAAGTTCTGTTTCAGGGGTGTATTGTTTGAAACAGAAATTGATGGTTTTTGTTACATAAAGTAACTTGTCTTCTAACATAGCAATCAAAATGGATCATGCTTTGATCAAAAAGTTCATAGAGTTAACTTTTTCGAAAGACTAAATCTGTTATGGGACATGTTCTTTTTAAAGGTATCAAAGGGATTTTATATTAAAGATTTATAATAAAGTAAGAGTTTAAATGAAGTTAGCTTATTTTAAGTGAGATACTTTTGATTTGTAATGACAAAAACTCAAGAAAGATTGAGTTATCTTCTTATTTATTCTACAAATAAAGTATTTGTAGTAAAGTATGCAGCTATTTGTACAAAGAAAATAAGATTTACTGCAAAGTGGGGTTACTTAATCATCTGAGAAGTGACTAGATAGCAGCGATATTTTAGAAATACTAATGATCAATATCTAATGAGTGATCATGTTTCTGATATTAAAACTGGCATTTACTTTGTATTGAAATATAATGGGTAAACTAATCAAGCTTATTTTAAGTGAGATACTTTTGATTTGTAATGACAAAAACTCAAGAAAGATTGAGTTATCTCCTTATTTATTCTACAAATAATATATTTGTAGTAAAGCACGCAGCTATTTGTAAAAAGAAAATGAGATTTACTGTAAAGTGAGGTTACTTCATCATCTGAGAAGTGACTAGATAGCAGTGATATTTTAGAAATTCTAATGATCAATATCTAATGAGTGATCATGTTTCTGATATTGAAACTGGCATTTACTTTGTATTGAAATATAATGGGTAAACTAATCAAGCTTATTTTAAGTGAGATACTTTTGATTTGTAATGACAAGAACTCAAGAAAGATTGAGTTTTCTTTTTATTTATTCTACAAATAATATATTTGTAGTAAAGCACGCAGCTATTTGTAAAAAGAAAATGAGATTTACTGTAAAGTGAGGTTACTTCATCATCTGAGAAGTGACTAGATAGCAGTGATATTTTAGAAATTCTAATGATCAATATCTAATGAGTGATCATGTTTCTGATATTGAAACTGGCATTTACTTTGTATTGAAATATAATGGGTAAACTAATCAAGCTTATTTTAAGTGAGATAATGACAAAAATTCAAGAAAGATTGAGTTATCTTCTTATTTATTCTACAAATAAAGTATTTGTTGTAAAGTATGCTGCTATTTGAAAAAGAAAATGAGATTTACAGTAAAGTGAGGTTACTTCATCATCTGAGAAGTGGCTAGATATTAGCAATATTTTAGAAATACTAATGATCAATGTCTAATGAGAGATCTCCCATAAATGTTTCTGATATTCAAACTGGCAATTACTATGTATTGTAATATATAATGGGTAAACTAATCAAGACCAGTAGATAAGATTGTTCTCTCAACTTTTTAAGTCCGCACCCTGAAAAATTTTCAGTAAATTTTTTAAATGGCACTTACCTAAAGATCTCGCCCACCAAACGGTATAGTGGTTAGCGTGCTAGCTTCTTGGTTAGCGTGCTAGCTTCTAGACCGCGAGGTTGAGGGTTCTAGTCCCGTGTTGGCATGGGTGTTTGTAAATGTATGTTGGCTTGTCTATGACGAATGTTTCGGCGCATTATATCCCTCGTGTTGCTGACGGCGCCAGATAATCTGAATACAACCAACCAACCTAAAGATCTCATTTAGAAAGGTAAAAGCAGGTTCCAATAAAGATTCTCAACCAAAACCTGCCTCTAGAAGCAATCTAGTATTTCAAGTTATTATTTTTTTGTTTTTGTTTTGTTCAAGTACATTTTAAGATCATTCCTCTAGTTACCTATGCTAGCTTTTTTAATTAGAGGTTGGTTGGTTTATACGCTTAACGACATGTTTTTGTGCATAATAACGGGTAAACAGGTCGGGATCTACAGCATCATGTGGATTCCGAACCACAACAAACATCCTTATCTAACCTCAGGATTTGAACCAGGGACCTTTGGCATGCAAGACCAGAGCTCTAACCGCACAGCCGTCAGTTGAGTTTGTTACTAAAAGGAATTTTGAGTATAGTTTGTGCTACTTACTGATGTTCTAACTTTTACATTTTCAATTAGAATCTGCTTTTGAACACTAAGCATTTTAACGTTCATAATCGAGAGTATAATAATGAATAATTATCATAATTTTGGATTTTCTAATACCTACCCATATTAGAAACTCGATTCCTCTAACCAGCTGATTTGACTTAATCTGGAAATAAATATTGCATCGATGATTAATGAATTCTTAAAATTTTTAACTCCACATTTTATTCATAAATAGTTTATCAAGTACAGTTGCATTCCAGTATTTTTCCATTGTTACTTCAGTTCCATAGCAATTTTTGAAAAAGCATCCCCATACGAGGCATCTTTACCCTAACTTTTCAAAGAACATGTAATAATTTCATTGTGGAATCTTTAAAATTAAACCTGCACATTTTACTCTCATGTATTATAAGAGGTATTCAAAATTAATTATCGCATTCATTATCAATGACGATTGAAACAAAGCCCGCAATTAGTGACTGTAACAGTATCTGATGTTTGATACCATAAGTATGTTTGTTAATGACTTTGAACCACAATGACGTAACTTGCTTTCGTCACAAGTTATTTTAATTTCTGAGAATTATATTTCATAAATTCATTATTACGCACCGAGCAACATCTTTTAATAGAAGCATGATAAGATGTGCAACATAATACCTCTTTTAAGTAATTACTCATCCCACGTACGGAGCTTTATTATATAACGCTGATTGCACAATGCGCTTACATTGTATTATTTGTAGTTTCAAAATTGTTACATTAGGAGTACATCGTATTATGTTGTAAGGGGATTAAATTAATGAGGTATAAGAATTAAAATTTATGCTTTGGGTCCTTTAAATATGTAGGATACATTTATTGAAATGAGTGATCTCAACAAAAACATCGCTGTAAAAAGCCACCAAGTTCTTCATGCTATGATTATGGCAGTGAAAAGTATTGAAATCTAAAGTAGAGCCTAGTTTAAAGTTGTTGTAAAGTACGGCCAATGAAAATGAGTGAAATTTTCTTATCAAAGACAAAATTCCCCATGCATAGGCCTAAATATGTAGCTGCAAAAATATTTGTGACATTTGGCCATTACGTATTCTGGCTCACTGACGCGATAAAACTACTCATGTTGAATATTCCAGAGCTGCTTCCTCATTTGAAATCACTTTGTAAAAAAAATTAAAATCAATAAACTTAACATAATAAATTTAACAAAATCTTTTGTTCTTCAAAAAAAAAAAAAAAAAAAAAAAAAACCCCGTGGCGTTTGACCTTTTTCCCTAATAGTACACATCCTCCCAGGGAGGTCCCTGGGAAGTCATTCGTAGTCCCGGGGATGACTGGGGACTTCCTAGGGACCTCCCTGGGAGGATGTGTGCTATTAGGATCCGTACATACAGTATGATATCACGTAACCCATAGTTCTGGTTTCTAGTTCGAAGTTACATATAATGGTCACTTCCGTCGCAACGCCAGAGTGTGCCGGCGTTCGAGGGTCAAGTGATCGTTAGGTTTTGGTTTGATCCGAACGCCGTTTATGTAACTTCTGAAATATGCCTCACAAAAGTTACAGTGATTTATCACATAACCAATAAAAGCAGAAGACAGACGAAGTTCTCTTTAAGAAAAACGTTCAATCATCTTTCAGTTCAGATTCAATCAAGCTCTATAAGTGCGCACATCATTGGTGGAAACCACAGACCTAAAGAACAGAGACCACCTACTTTTGACGTCATGACCAAACTTACGTTTCTCCCGCGTTTTTACTTGTAAATAAAAATAAAATCACGATTTTTTCCAAAAAAATAGTCGCCGAATATTTCAAAAAGTAACAAGTATTTGCTGAAAAAGTAGCTTTTAGGCCAATTTTGGAGAAAAAAGTCGCCATAGTAACTTTGCCTCGACAATAGTCGCTTTCGTCGCCTTTCTAGTCGCCTGTGGTAGCCCTGGACTTTCTACTGTCTTTCAGTGTCATTTTAGCCTCGAGAAGACGCTGAGTCACAAAATCCATTGAAAGGTTGTTATCGGGTTGATTTTCCAAAGCGCACTTAATACTGTCATATTTCGGTGGTAGTGACATCAATATGTTAACAATGATATCTGCATCACTCACTGTGACACCCGAAACCTTTAGATCAGTCACTAACTTCGTAATTTCACTTAGGTGACTCCTCATCGGCACTTCCCGACTATTCTTAACAGTTGTAAGTCTTTTTCGAGTCAATATTTGACTTATTGGTCCTTTTGATTCATACACAGCTTTCACCTTAGTCCAAAGAAGGAGTGCTGTCTTCTTTTCATTCAATGAAGCCAGGATTCTGTCATCCAGAAAAGACATCAAAAGGGCATAAGCTCTTTTCCCCTTCTTTTTATCAGCTTCACTTGTATCAATTGCTGGCTCCTCTTCCAAATACAAATCAAGTTCTTTTGCTGCTAAAACAGCAGCAACAGGCCTGCTCCATATAGCATAATTACTTCCATAAAAAGGAATACACCAAACGATTCAGTTTGAAAGTTCAGGGCCATTGCTGACTTAGCAATAAAAAAAAAGAGCAACCACAATTAGCAGTTCTCAGCGCAAATCATTCCTACGCCCTCGCCTAAGATTAAAGAACCACGCTGTCCTGTTATATTGAAATAAAGCAGGCGAGAATCTGTGTGATCGAAAGCAATTTATTTGGAAAGAGAGAGATGTAAAATGTGATTCTCATATTTATGCAGAATAGGGAACCTACAAGAAAGCTACATAATGGTAAAAGAGTGACATGCGATTCCGCAATAATACTATGCGATTACATCATGCTTTTTTCTAATATTTTTTAACCACGCATTTTATGAGATTACATCAGCACTTAAGTAAGTTTTTACTAAACTAAATATTATTAATTTGGTGAGACATATTACTAAATGTTACCAAAACACTCAGTCTTGTATTTCCGATCCTACTTAAAATACATTTATGCAAAATCAGCAGACAAGTATCGAATGCTTAGTATGTATTTTCTGAAGTTTTGTTCATTTGAAACAAGAGGAAATTCTGCGTAGAAGGAGCCATTTAGCACTGTTAAAAAAAATTGTCCACCTTGCACCAAAAATTGGTTCCCATTTAGCTGCCACCAACATTTGGTGCTTAGTTTCGCGATTTAATGGTGTTTACGGTCCGAGGTTGCACCATTAAATCGTGAAACTAAGCACCAAATGTTGGTGGCAGCTAAATGGGAACCAATTTTTGGTGCAAGGTGGAACAAAATTTTTAACAGTGAGTGGCAGTTTTTTTTTTTTTTTTCAACTGAGCTTTTCTAGTGATTAACCTTGGTTAGCGACCATTTATCCCACCGTTAGTCGAGTGGGGGACAAATATCCCCCAAATTCAAATTTTCAAGCATATCAATAAATTTGTGACCAAATATCAAAGTAAGTGGGTATTTTAATTAAAAACACAATATTATTGAGTAGAATGAAGTAAAAATAAAAAAAAAAATTTAAAAATAATTTGAAAAGAACTGTAAAAATAAAAAAAAAAACATATCATTGAAATGAACTTTGTGAAGATTCAAATTTATTTTTAAAATAGTTCTAAAACACAATTAACATAATCACATTAAATATTGTTGATAAAATTATTGTGTAAATATAAATTTACTTCTGAAGTAGTAAAAAACAATTATATAAGGCAGAGAAATAGATTTTATCATAAAAAGTCATTCACTGTCCTCTTCAACATCTGCATAATTTGCACATATTTCAATCTGAATTTAATGGTCCTTGCAGACCCATTTGTCACATTTTCAGTATTACTTGAAACCCCCCCCCCCCAAAAAAAATGAATTCATGTAAAAAGAAATTGCATAATTTTTTTATTACTGAGAAATAATGTGTTAGTCAAATCATATCATAAAAAATAACATGCACCCTCACAAAACATAAAAACTATTAAAATATTAAAAAAATAATAAATAAAAAATTTAGATTACCTACCTAAATTAGAATACAGGGTTGGTTGTAAGGTGTACAAACGTCAACCAAACATGTTCTGTGTTGCCTGAGTACACACATAGTACTGAATGAATACACCTAGGGAAAAGTCAAGGTTAGATAGAAAGATACTGGAACGGGCTTTGATCATGATCTGCTATTTATTGAGAAATTGATAAAACATTTTTTGTGGGGGACATTTGTCAACCGCTCGACTATCCAAGAGTTAATGATAAGAGTTCCCCAAAATTATTTCAAAACCTTAAACTTTTCTAGCACATATCTCTATAATTGTTGGGCACATGTTATACAATTACTTTCTAAGAAATAAAATACCTTAAATTCATGTTTCCACTAAAGTCAAGCTTAGAATTTATTAAAGTGTACGCATTATATGCAT